>JANCMA020174015.1:0-13722 GCA_024336925.2 Zoanthus solanderi | reverse complement strand
AAGAGAGGTAATAAGTTAGCCAAAGCCAACAGGCCAGTTCCGAAGCCTTTTCCTCTCTGAGGTAGAGCTCGAGGAGGGATTGTTTTAAATCCTCCAGCCTGCTTCGCGCGGTTGGTTTGTATATAAAGTGTCTCGATCCGCAATGTTTACTAGTAATTACGGAACGGCATGGTTCTCCTTCATTTTACTGTTAAAGCAATCTTGAGTTCCATTCTTTAATTCATTTAGGAAATTGGTTTAATTGTTTGCTATTGATTAATGCATATTCGTTCGAAATTGTAAAGCCGAGCTGAGAAAATCAGAGGGAAATCTGGGATAACATTCTCATTTTTTGACGTACAGGAATCTTGAGCGACTTTTAATTTGTGTGGAGGATGTTAGTTTTGGTCTGAATTGTAGTTCTACTTGTGCGTAGTATCCGTGAGTGTAGTCGCATTGAGACTTTTGATTCATTGATACGATAGACCTTCACTAGTTTGTGTATTCAAAATTTTCTAGAGATAGATATAGCCGCTGGTTTGAACTTAAGGTTGAAAATTGTCAATTTTTCAGATATCTTAATAAAACGGGTTTGAAACGCTAACGGCCAAATAAAGTATTTAAAACAGTATTTTTTTTTTTGACTTCGATTATTTGTTTTTGACTGAATTACAATAATATGAAACTAATTTTTTTGCGAGATAAACATGCCATATATGGCTATTATTTGTACAACATTAACAATTAACAGCTGACCTACCCTTCGTGGCCTTCGCCGACAAAGCGTCGAAAACACAGGACATTCCCTTTTATACAGAGCATCGCAATTGACAGGCATTAGTTCAAAAATGGCGAGAAATACAATTACCATTGCGGATATTATTCGAAACGCAGTAACAAATTTCATTGCGTTAAAAACTAAGTGTTAAAGAATACTACAACTTTTTCTCTTCTCCCAAGCGTCAGTTTCAAACTTAAGGCTCATTGAACCCATGCATTGCTTTTATTCGTCCGAAGGATACTGCGATATTGAGCTTGAACTATTATATTTTTGACATTCTTTGATCGAATTGAAGTACAGTGTCACTGTGTCGCTGTAATTACTCAATGATTCTTGCTCTCGATTGCAATTGGAAGGCTCTACTCTTGGAAATCTGTTGCTTCGTCTTTTATAAATCACTTGAACAGCAAAAGGGAAGAGAGTTTTGCAGTAAAAATTAATTACTGTAACCAAAGGCGGAAACTATCCATCACTATAATTACAAAAAAAAAGATAAACTGTCGCTTGCCTGGAAAACAGTTTGAGAAATGTATAGTTACAAGGAGGGGAGAGGGACCTCAGGCCTATTTTAAATAATTAATTTATCTGGAACCCCCGCAACACATTGGCATGGTAATAAAAAAAGGCATTGTTCCAGTCTAAGCTTCAATTAATTTTGTTCCTAACGATTACAATTTAACAGATTTAATTTTTCAATAACAGTAATATAGGTGAAACTGGTAAATTGACCAAAGCATTCAATTTGTACAACACATCAGCTGACCTCATCGTACCATTTCAGCAACCATTTCATGATACATAATTAAAACATGGATTAAAAACATAATAGAAACATTTCTCTACTGCTGATTATGAAAACAGCTGCAAGTTCAGGACTACTAAAGAAAGAAAAACTAAAGTATTTAGTTAAAATTTTGTGGGGGAAGTATCAATTTTAGTTAAGTGCAATCAAATGTCATTGATGATTATTGTTAGAACTGGACCCGAGTGAGCGGCTGAGTGTCTTTTGTAGAATTTCCAAGGCATACTTCAAACGAAGAGAATTATGATAGCTTGCACAGTTCGAAACACTTCCTGAAAAAGAGATTTCTTAAAAGCTTCTTATATTTTACGATGCTTAGATAACTGGGCACATGATTTAAAATACTGCAAGGTCTTGAAAAACTAAACCTTTCCCTTTAAATTTAATGTTTTTTTTTTCTGTATTTTTTTCACTTTGTCAAATTAATCACGAGTTTTTTTTTTGTTTGTTTGTTTTTCTTTTCTTTGGTTCTTTTTCTTTTCTTTCTTCTTATTTATTTTTTTTTTTTTTGCACATGGGTAGCTTTTTTTTTTTTTAGTTAATTATTTGCTTTTCAGTTACAATGGCAATGGTTGCATTCTCAAAAGCGCACGTGTGGAGTTTCCCTTGTCAGGATGTTTTGTGTTTACAGTGGACAAATGCACTTTGCTAGCTAACAAATCGAATTGATTTTGAAAGATAAAAAAGAAAGAAGATTACTAATACAATAAAATAAAGCTTTTCACTGCTAACATTGACATTCAATGCTTGCTGCAAAGTGAAAAGCTTTTATTGTATCAGTAAAGCTTTTCCAATGTGTCATTTTTAGACACTTTCCAGATCCCCATTTGTACAGTATAAAGAGCATTTCAAAAATCGTAAGGGTTATACTTTTGAAAATGTATGTTGACAAGTATACGAAACGATTTTTAAAATTTTATTTTTAAAATGTTTATCACCGTTGTTTTATGTTATATTTTTAGTTAAGCTACGAAGGCCAAAGACCAAGAGTGACTTCATACTCGGAGCTAAATTGTTGTTGTAAAATACGTGTTTATTCAGAAAAAAACTTTATAATTTTCACTTTTATTGCACTGTTTGTTATATGGCAGATACATTGCATGAGGAGCCTTCTTCTAATGACACTGAAATGCGCCGCCAATGGCGCTAAGAGAAGCATAATAAGTTGCCGGGTCCTTGTGCAGACAAGCCTCTAGCAAGTCCGGAATGGATGTAAATGTATAATACATGTTGATTTTAAAAAAACATCCGAAGAAACTGCGGTTAAAAACATCATAGAACAACGCATGTTGTAGATTTCAAATATATATTTAGCTTAACGTTTCGTTTGTTACAACAAACATACCAGCGAAGAAAAATATTTATAATACATGTACAGAGTAAACACATTGAGGAAGAAAAAAATAGCTGAAAAAGCGAAAAAGTGGTGAAATTCCTATTAGTTCGCAATAAGTTTACATTTTGCGCTAGGCGCCGTATTGTTGTTTCTTGTGTTATAGCTTGTGACTCAGATATTAAATTAAAGCTAAAACATTTTGTCTTTTAAAGGTGCAAATGCGGGAAATTCAACAATGTTAAGTTAAAAAAAAAACATGTTGATAGTTTCTGTTGCAAGGAAACCGAGAAGTGTATGGAAGTGCTAAAGGAATCCGTAGAGCAGAAGTCGAATAAGAATTATAAAGATGATTATGAAGAAGAAGAAGCAAAAAGCAATTCATATCTTTTTTAATTTTTAATACAATTTAAAAAACATAACATTTTGACCAATAAATATATTCATTAGAGTAATTTCATGTATGAGAATAAATGGTTTTGTGCTGTTTGTTCTTTATTAAACACAGTTCAGTACAATTCAATTCATGCTATAGTTTCTAGATATTTTTTGCGTTCGTTTTAATTTTTGTGTTTATTAATTCGGCAACACCCGTTACATACTAAGAACAATTGTTACTTTACATTCGTAATATAAGTTAATTGAAACAGCTTTGTAGAATGCCACGTTGAAGCTTCGACTGCACTATTAACAATATAATTGTTTGAATTAATATCTCGTTTGCTCTTTTTCTGATATTTACTTGTTTTCGCTGTCGTCATTACGAGGCAAAAGTAATTTTTCAAAGGCCGACCTTCTCCTAAAAAAAGGTTGTTTAGGCTTGTTACTTCCTTCAATCGGAACCTCGACTGAGGTTCTTAGTTCGTTTCTCTGTAAGTGAGAAAAAAAATTGAAACGTTTTAGTAATACTACCGTAGAATCGAAATTGCTTTTAAAACTTTACATACGAAGTGTGACAAAAAGCTAGTGTATTAAAGTTGCAATTTCAAAAAAGCATGCATATATATATATATATATACATACTTAATAACACAATCTTTGTACAATGATATAGAATTGCTTTCGAACCCATATATATGAAACTTGACAAAATGATATAAACAATTTAAGTTTTTAAAAATGTATATATAAACACATATACAAACTTATCCTAAATCAATAAAAAGTTTGAAATAAAAAAGTTAATCAATATTAATGAGCTAGAGTAACAAAGTTTCAGTGCAGCTTTAAACTGTTAACTTTCTTTACAGACAACAGAAAAAAGTGGGAAAATTGATTTCTGAAAAACCCTTATACGCAATATACAACAGTACTTTATTGTAATTCACATTATCATACTGAAAGTCAAACTTGACAGAATTTAATTCTGATCAGTTCCTTGGCACTTAATAAAGTTGTTTTAAATTTAGTGGTGCTTAAACGAGCCCGAATATGACAGGATGTAAGGAAATAGATTAGTACGCTTGGTGTTAATCATGATTGTTTATATTAAAAATATCCCGCTTCATTACCGGTATAAACGAAAACTTCTTTAATGGAAAACAAGAATGATGCTTTCCGTTGTTATTCAAATAATTACAAGGCACATTCAAGACTGACGGAAAGTTCAGTTAATGGATTTCCGTTTTCCAACCAAATAAGCTATGCAATTTTTAATACTATACTGTAGGCTGTTTGAAGAAAGTTGTTTTAACAATTTTTATGACTGGTTGCTTTTATACATATATGTATGGATATAAGCAACCAGTTTATAAGTAACCAAGGCTCACTGAAAACAAAGTTTAAAAATATAGTTAGGAACTGAAGACGACCTGACGACGACCTGAAAAATGGAGAATAAAATAGGGAAGTTTGAACTAGCTGGTGAAACACACAAAGAAACAAATAGGCAGTGGAGCTTTGGCCTTTACAGTGGAACCGAAAGCTAAATGATTTAGCAGTTTATTAATACTGGCTCAAAAGCGTATATTGTCAATGAAACACAGTCAGAAAACATGCGTAAATTCTATATACTGCAGTTAGACTGTAACAATAGTTTTCTTACTCTTTAGGTTTCTAAAAAAAGAACAAACTATATATATGCGAGCCTTCAAGTGCGCTCAGTCTTTTGGAGCCTGATGTAATGATTGTGCGTTGCAAGAATGTTTCATATAAAAATCAACCGTTTTAAAAAGTATTCTTGAATTAAATGCACGATACGAGATCTATTGGAAGATTGGTTTGTGCCATAATATAAGCTTAGATTTTGAGCATAATATCGATATTTCCTAGTTTTTTCACTCAAACAGATATGACACGGCCCACCTTAACAGATCTACAGAGATACGTGAGAAACCCATCACATCCTTGTGGAAGTGTCTTCAGCTCTACTTGTTGAACAGTTAACATAACAACCAATATAAAAAAGGTAAGCGTTGGTCTATTCATTTTTACAACAGAGTGCTTTAATACGTTCAGTTCAATGCTGTCAAAAGCTCGCATAGGGAAAAAGAGTTTGCTTCACTTTATATACCAGTTGTAATTGAAAAACAAGGATGCCGACTGTGGGAAGACGGAAAAAAATCACTAGATTATAGGTAATTGTTATCTCCTGTTATTTCAATTTCCATTCTACTCATGAATGAATACACTATGGGGTGTTTCTCATTCAAAAATGCACTTGTTAAGTCTATTTACTTTTCGGATCCCGATCTCATCAAAGCAAAAGTTATAAACTCGTGCATCATTGTCTTGTAATGAACTATTCAAATGCTAAAGGCCTTGGGGCTGAAAGAGATAAAACCCAATCTGCTTTAAAGTGTCTCTTGTAGATTAAATCTTTTTATGGTACGGCACAGAATCCCACTGAGTTTAAAATCATTTCACATGTTTGTTACATTAAGTGAGCAATTTGATACATTTTCATTTCATATCGTTATTTCATATTTTAGTGATAATTTTGTTTACTTTAGAATAAGGTGGCTTATTCATTAACATACAAGTGGAAGGAAGAGTCCACAGGCTGGTTTGTTAGTTCCTGGCAAAGGCGGAAAACATCTTACTGAATACTAAGAACATCACTGCATTCAGTGTTTTCAATTTTTTTTTCCCTTCAAAACATTTCACTTCCAACAAAGTAAATAACTTCAAAACTAGTTTGAACTGCTCCTTTATCAATTTTATGAAGTATGTTTAGTAAAAGTAATTTTTTCAGTTGAAAAAAAAAAAAAAAAAAAAAAGCAGCCATTAGTGATATTTCAGCCGTGATATATTCTTCTTTTTAGTTTCTGAAATTGTTATATTGATGTGAATGCGTTGGCGAGTAAGTAAAACTCAGAATAAGAAATTTTAATTTTAATTGCCGCAGGCTGCTCTGGCAAAAAGTAGTGTTTCAAGACTTGACCTTGGACGTTGAAAGAGGGCCGTTAAAGATATAACCATGATTCGGCTCTACACTAAATTTTTTTCAAGTTTGCCTCCCACTGATCCAGCACAAAAAAAATGTTCTGAATTTAACACGAAATTTAAAATTAATGACTCTTACATGTAGTTCTATAAACTATAAACTATAAACTATATTTCTTTTTATTCTCTAGCTAATTTAACTCTGAAAGACAGGTAATTACGGCAAGATTTATATAATTAATGAATGGTGGTCTAATCAAATCAAAAATGAAGAGTTGCTTTCAGTTATTACTGTAAATTACTGGAACTCAGAAATTCAGAGTTTAAATTAACCGTTCTGCTCCAGTAATAAAACATTTTATATTTTGAATTAGTGCAAGCTATAAAGAATAATAATTATGTCCGCTAAGTAAATTGAATAAATATCTTCAGAGGACCTCTACTGACGTATTCTTAGTCAAAACTCGCTTTCGAAATTCTTTCTATAAAAATATTTCCACTCTTGCTCTACTGGGTTTATGAGAGATTTAGCTTTAAACATGGAATTTACCTTTATAATAGTAAAGACAATATTAAAGTTCTCGATCTTTCTGGATAGGACAGACTTGGCTGTATAAAGTAATCAAGTACTACCAAAAGAGTAGTGTCCTTGCGTTTTACTGATAACTATAATGCCCATCCAGTGTCTGCATGGTATTCTTTATAGTGGATGCGTCATGGATAGTAGGACGGGGGTTGATCATCACTTTGAAGGGGCCGCTAAATTTGTTGGCTCCTTATAGGGGGTTCATAAAACACTGACTTCTCCCTTCTCCCCTTAAACCATAAATAATGAACACTCCCTTATATCATGAATCATGATTGACAAGTTTTTTTTTCTGTTTCTCGTTGCATGTGGCCTTCGACGTTGCTGTATTCTGGTACGGTGGTTGGATCGTTGCGTGTTCGCCTCGGTGAGTTGGAACAAAATTTTTCATTCGATTCCTTGAGAGATGGCTTCAATTGCAAGCTGACCACGAGGACTTGACATGAGCAGAAAAATATGACATATATATTCTGTCTTTCTTACAACAAGAAACATTTTATCAATTGCTGTTTATAAATGAGATTCATTGCCTTTCGGCCATTCAGAACGATGTTTTTCAACATCGGGTGAGGTCCCTAAACTCAGATACAATTTGATATGAAGAACGGATTTACTAAACCAAAAACTCGAGCGAAAACGGAATGGAAAGTAAAGGAAATGATCTGGTTAGATTTTTTATTTATGGATTCAAGATCGCTACTTTGGTGAGAGACACGTTATTCTTTGTTGCTGTGTTCATCTTGGAGTCATTGGAGCGATTTTAATGGCTAAATTTTTGATCGAATTGGGGTTTTTGGCAAGCGAAGTCGCCAGCCTTTATCTTTTCTCTTACTAGTGATGGAAAGGGCAACAAAAAATCGCTTAAAATTCCTGAAAAACAGCTTCAACAGATCAACAGAATATCGGACTATCCGAGTCGACTCTAGTTTAGTTTAACCTTTTGGTGTCTACGTCAGAGTACCCAGTTCCCCTACACACTCGACCGAACTCAGACTGCAGCTAACTTTCAGGAATCTAAAACAAAAAGTAAAATCGATGAACAAATTTTGGATATTTTTGTCACTCTATCAACTTTTTCTTCCAAAAAGTAAAAATATACGGTGAAAAAGACTTTAGGAACTGCGAGGCTGCAATACTTACTGACAAAAGGAGGGGCTGTCCGGCAGTGCTCAGTTCCGGTAGTGAAACACATTTAAATGCAATATAGTTGGTTGAATATATATAATCCTTTGTCCGTAAGAATCATTTTGTATATAGATTGTAAGGAAAGGAAAACATAATCTAAGTTGAGCTGCGAGTTTGTTGGCTGTTGCTCCTTTTCCTATAGTTCAGACAGATACAAGAAATAAAGAATATCAAGTCCTTCCATGCAAGACAGAGCTTGAATTTAGACTTCCGCATCCGTTAAAAAATAATTTATGTGCATTTTCTAACACACGTTCTTAAATGCATAACAAGCTAATACAAAGCTCACATTTTAGTGTTTAACGTGTAATTTCTAGAGAAAACACATAACTAACATATGAAACTACTTACATTTAGCTAGTTATATCTAGTTATAGCTTGAAGAGAAAGGCCTAAAATGGACTCGTAGTTTGGAGAATATGGCGATTGCGATATATAACGAAAAATATCAGCGGTGTAAAGCGAAGGCTTCGAAACGCTGAGGTGAAAACCTTCATTTAGTTTCTGTTCTTGGACCACGCACAACCTCGTCCCCAGGAGTCGTTCCCTTTTGTCGCTGACCAAAAGGATTGCGGGCTCTGAGAACGATGCTACAACGTAGCGAAGGCAAAAGATGAATTAAATGAAAAGAAAACTTGAAACATTTCTAGTACTGAGTAAGCACTGACGCATTCCTTGAACTAATCGACCAGTAGAGAAAGCTAGATAGATAATTTTAAGTCATAAAGTGAGTAAACGTATAAATAAAACATTAATATGCAAGTTTATGAATTATTAAATAGACTAGAAAAATAATCATCGGATCAGTTAAGTGCGTTCGATATTTAATAGCTCGTAAGAAGCTGAGAACAAACATTTTTCAACTGAAACTTTAATTCTGCTATTTGCAGAAAAATTTTCACGATGTCAAACATTTCTTACGAAAGCATGGCAATCGGCGGTCTGATTGTAAGTCTGTTCCTATACAGACAGCTAAGGCTGCCTGTTTTATCACAGTTTACTGTCCCCAATTAGTTATTTTTCTCGATAGGTTTAAACTACACTTACAGTGATGCCTTCAGTTGTTCAAAGCAGACTGGACAACATAAAAACAAAGTTGTCCTTCATGCACGGTTGTTTATTTTGACTTTCCCATGCAAAGGATTAACTTTGCAAGCATGACGTATTTTAAGCGTTTCCGTAAACCTTAGCTCTCAAGCTCTTAACACATTCAGTTCACCCGTACACACAATAAAGACGCTACACATCCATTTCAGTAACAGAAACCTTCGTTTTCGATCGTATTAATATGGACGGAATGCGAACACGCAATAGTGTGTGCGCGTCCTTTGACCGAGCTGGTGACTCGAATTAAGCGGAAGAGCTAAAAAAAAACTGGCACTCATAAAAAGGCGATGACATGACACCGTAATACTATCCTCTCACTGGTGATTACGACCTCTATTTGTCATTATTCCAAAAGTGTCAGCAAATCAGGGTTTCATATTTTGTTGTGCCAGTTGTTTAAGAAAAGCGAGCACTGGTTTGCATAAATCGTTTTATAAATTAATGTCAAAAAAAGAATTTCAGCGAAAGGCAATTGAACACTCATCGAGACATGTGGTTGCAACGAAACATTTCCCTGTGTGCTATCATGGTTGTTTTGGCCAACTTTATTGCAATGCCATGTGCGAGAACTTTTGAACTTCAGGTTGGAATGTAAGTGAAAATCAGTTCGTTCAAGAAAGTTCCTTGATGTATCTTTAGGTTTAAATTCAAATGATCTTTTTAGATATATATTGTAGCTTTCTTCGCCTATAATAGACCTGGACATAACTGGTCAATTGGGACAGTCTGTGAACCATTGAATTATGACTAATTTTACAAACCATCCATTTACGTATTTGAGCAAGTAGCACATGTTATAAAAGAGTTCTTTGTATAGTTTAATTCTGTTCATCTTAGATTTCATCTTCAATTGCAAAACCCGCTGTTGTATTTATGAGGATACAAAGTAGTTAGAAATTGGTAAAAACCAAAGTTTCTGGAACAGAAATGTACCGCAGATGACAGACTTGTTTGAGATATTAGTCTGTACGCTTGATTTTTTTTTCTCATCGCGTGTCACTTAATGACGTGAGAATAATTATAATCTTGTTAGAAAATAGATTCTCTTATCATATCTTTTTCCTTTGACGTCGGAACTCACTTTGTTTTTGAAAAATCATTCATCGTTTAACAAGCGGACGCTTACAGAAATGAGAGAGCATCTTATTAGCAAAATAATTACGGGGTTAAGTTTTATTAAATTACTTTTTGGTTCTGTTTTGTCTGTCATAATTATTATACAATTGTAGTACTTAAAATTCCGGTCGGTATTTTTGTCGGTACAACTGTTATTTTGAGCGCGTTGATGGCTTAGATCTTCTACAAGCAAGTCTTCTCTGTTAATTTTAACTTTATGTTTCCCTAGGCCTAACGTGTGTGTGTTCAGTGAACCAGTGATAGTTCGATCAAACGTGCAGGAACTGCGATCTCGAATTGCAACCATTCGAGTAAGGGACGGCTGCTCTCTCTGTTTCAGAGAAATCCCAAGGTAAGTACGTATTATTGGTAGCAGTGGCACGACTCATGCGCTTTTCTCATTAAGAATGTGACACGATGTGCCAGGAAAAGAGCACTACAAGTACACTGCTGCGAATTTCTGCTGATCTATTTTGATAAGGAAATTTAGTTGACTTGCCAGCAGTCGACTCCTTTGTAACAGAGGTGCAAAGTAATTAATCTATCGAAGTCACCATTTGTATTGACATTGTCATAGGTTTGAAAGCAATATTTGTGTGCCATGGAAATCCTGAAAAACTCAGGTCTGACAATAGGTCGCAGTTTAGTTCAGCAGAGTTTACTCAATTTTCTAAATAAGACAAGGGGGGGGGGGGGGACAGACAACACAACCAGTCCAAAATTCTCACAAGCAAAGATGAAGCGGATCATGTGCTATGGAATTCCTACATAAACAACTCAGGTCTGACAATGGGTGGCAGTTTAGCTCAGCAGGATTTACCCAATTGTCTAAATAATGGGTCTTTAAACACAACACAACCAGTTCAAAATCTCGCAAGCAAATACTGATGCAGAGCATGCGGTAAAAATAGCCAAGTCGATTTTGAAAAAGGAGAACGAGCCGGCATCCAAGATATATTGTTACTTGCGTACAGGATCCACTCCTGTGGGTTCACATACTGAATTGCTCATGTGAAGGAGACTTAGAATCCAGACAAATGTCCGGATAGAGGTGATGGAGGTTCTAAGTCTCTAGACACGGAGAAAGAAAAGGAAAGACAGACAGATATATAGCAAAACTATAGTCAAAATTTACTCAGCAACATTTAGCTCGTGCCAAACACACAAGTATATATCAAGGATAGAGACACAACTTAATGGGTCACTGGTTCTAACCATGGGAACTCTAAGAAGAAACAGAATCTTTCTGCAGTGCTTGCCGTTTATGGCGAGCGATCGCTCTCGCTCGCCATCGCTCGCGCAAAATCATTCTGAGAAGAGCGATAGATGGATCACCTTCTCACGAAAAATCGCTCGCCTCGTCAAACAATAAAAAGCACATGTTCCATTTGTAATTCTTTGTTTCAGAATTACAAAATTTCCAATTTAAAGCAGCTTCGTTAAGAACGTCAAACAGTAAACATGATAGTGTTTGCCATATCTGTTTGAGATATCATACGGCCTTTGTTATTGGTTGTTCGCGTTATTGTTTACCTCCAATCAAAATTTAAGGAAAGCTTTTTGTCGGGTTTAAAAAGAAAATTTTTTGTTGAGTTTAGATGGTGCGAGAACCACACTGTTTTTGCTAAATAATGGATACTAATACTAAGGGAAAATTCGCTCACCTCGGTTATCTTAGGTGAGTTTTTTTTTTTTTTTCACTCACCAAGTATTTTCAAACGGCAAGCACTGCTTCTGATTCTTGGTCCCAATCTTAGCTATGGGGGTACCAAAAAGGAACCAACAGCAGTTGAGTTCGCCCAATAAATTAGCCCAATGGCAAATCCAATTGTCTTCACAATTCTTGCATGGCATTTAGGCCAAAGAGATGAACCAAACCGTCTTTAGACTTAGAGATAGTGTCGGTCTAGACTGCATTGTTTCAATTATTACCGTCTATTGTACATGCATTTCATGGTGTAGTGTTTATGAAGCCATGCATTCCATGATTTTGATTTGTTGAATTTTGATGCCACGAACACTGAACTTATGTTTGATTGTATCGGTCAGTGAATTTTTTCAATATAATACAATTAGGAACAATGAACCCTGAGTTTTGTTTAAAGCCTTATATATTTACCCCAAAAAGGGAGATTTAGTGTTAGTTGCCACAGCAACAATAACTTGGGAGTTCAAATATGGCGTCTTAGTAAGGGCACGTGCCCTTGTTTAATACTTCATATAGATTAGAGAAAAATAATAGTTTTTGGCTCGGTTGGGGGTCGCCGGTGCGTTCGTTAGTTCCTACGAACATTCTTTGGGGGAAATAGTGGGGACTGCAAGGAAGGAAAAGAGGTGGAAAAGAAGGATAGAGAGGGGAGTTAATTCTCCTACTGAAACAAACACTCTTAGACACAACTATGAGTTGGTAACTACCTGTTGGTAGCCAGCCTTTACTGTCGGGTTGTTAATGTGCCAAATTTAAATATTTTTTTCGAAACGATTAAACAACTAAAACATATAAAATGAACGTTTTCGATTACCGATATCAATATCAATATCACTATCATTACCGTCACCAACAGCATCGCCATCACCACCACCATATTACCATTACCATCTCTACCATCATCATCATCATTATCATCATCATCATCACCATCATCATCATTATCATTATCATTATTATCATCAAGAAATGTTTAAGCGAAACTGCTATGTCTTATTAAACAACTGTAAAATATTTCTGCAAGAAACTTCTACAATACTTGTTTCAATTGTGTACTTCATACAATTCATATTTCCCGTTCTCATTCACAGGAGAATTTACTATTTGGGCTACCGTCAAGTCCAGCGTGTTGTCAACAAATTTGTGTATAAATGTTGTGATGGCTGGGCAAGGATTCCTGGTCAGACTGGCTGCACTCTACGTTAGTACTGGCCTTACTTAAACAAAAAACAATGTTTAACAAACATAAGAAGCTTATAAAAATATTTAACTTAAACCTTTAAAATTTTGATGCAAAAAGTATTTGTTGTTTGAAACTGCTTTCCATAAAAAGAAAAAAATTGCTTTGTCAAACTTAAAAATAAAATTTTCGCTTCCCGAAAACGGTTTTAGTGCACTTGCAAATTTGGTATTTAACGAAAGGCAATAAATCGTTTTGAGTAGTGTCGATCATTTATTTAGTTGAAAGTAATTTTTTATTATTTTAGATTACACTAAATAAAGTGAGAAGTTATTAAAGATTACTGTTTTCATTTAACATGAAGCAGCTAAGCTAAAGCTAAAGCTAAATCTTTTACGAGCCAAGTGGCCCATGGAGCCGGCACTTATCTCCGGTTTCTGCAGTGTTAAGCGGATGAGAGTCTTTGACTCTCCCTGGATGGGAAACTAATCCATCGCAAGTTAGCTCCCAGCAGACGCTGGTACTCATTTACCTACCCCGGAAGGATGGAAAGCTGAGTTA
>JANCMA020173909.1:0-13722 GCA_024336925.2 Zoanthus solanderi | reverse complement strand
TAACTTTGGCCTAACAAGGCTACAATAAAGTCGGGATTTGCACTCAACCGAAGCCGTTCTAAAATTCCGTCTGATAATCCGAGGGTCTGGTTTGCACTAGATGTAACATGTGCAACATGGCTAGCCCATTTCAAATCACCTGAAAGTAACACCCCTAAATAAGAATGATGGTGCACCCTCTCTAGGGTGTGATTATTAAGTGTATGTTAACTTTCCCAGATCCGGGAGTCTCCCCGATACAGAAAGAAACTCTCGGTCTCCTGTAAAAGCGACTTTGAGCCTTTACATCACTGTGAGCTAACGTCCTCTCTCCAAATTTACCCTAATCAAAACAATTTAGGTTTTTAAAACTCACCTCGCCGTTTCCGTTTGAGGCATTTTTTAAGGTTAATCAATCTTTTAACCCCAAAACCACATGTTGAAGGAAACTAAACTAAGAGTTTGTTAATAGTATTAATATCTTAGTTGGATAGGAAGTTTAGGCCGAGTCTTTCGTGTATATTTGATAGTTGTATAGGAAATCGCAAGGCATTGAAGCTTTGTGCAAAACAAGAAATTTTATGAGAAAGTCTTGCGGTTCTTTATTAATAGTATACTCAAAAAAACTTAAAAGTCGATTTGTCTTCAGAATACTTGGGTGAACTTTAGAAACCTTGCCAGCTCTCTGTGCCAACATCGGAAAATCCTCGGAAGACTTTGGTTCAACATTGGGTTAACTTAGGAAGTTCTCGGAAACCATCGAAAATCTTCTTCCTTTTCTCCCGCTGTAAGGTTAAGGTGAACATTAGAAGCTCAAAGTCAATGTGGGGGTATGGAGGTCAATTTGATGGAGAGGAGGGGCCATCGCTTTTTTCTTGGGGGGTCTGAGGGTGGGGCAGTTCGATGCCGGGGTGTTATAAAAAAAAAAATCTTCAGATTTTAGATCTCCAAAGGTTGGCATCTCGCGTTCCGCGTAAAACGGGCGCGAAGTTTAAAGACAGTTCTTGAGAAAAACTAAACTATTTGTATAAACATAGAACATAGGGCGGTTATTTATATCCAACGTGAATCAAATAAAACGACCCAAGGTCGAGTGGTCAGAAAATCCTCGACTTCATACCCTAAGTAACAGATAGACTTGCAATTTAAGTGCGAAGATAAGACAACAAATTAAATCAAAATTAAATATCAAGACAATTTTTTCAAAATTAATATATAATTTAGGTTGATAGACCATATCACAAAAACCGTTTTGTTTTTTTCAAATGCGAACCAAATAAGACGAGCCAAGGACGAGTGGTCAGAAAATGGGCTCTCGATCTTAAACCCCAAGTAACAGGTAGACTTGCAATTTAAGTGCGAAAAATAAGGTAACAAACAGGGTTGTACATAGTGGGGGACAAGGGGGACATTTGCCCCCGCCAGGGGCTTGAAATTAAAGTTTTTAATCTTTGGCAGATCTTTGTTGTTTGCAAAGTGTTCTGCTAGCGCTTTACCTGACGATCCAGTCCATTTTAAGTCTCTGGGAAAGGTATGTCCGATTTTCTATTTAAAGAGCCAATCCACATAGCTTCCGTTTTAGTATTATTTATTTTAAGTCCCGATAATTTGCTAAACTGATCAAAACACTCCAAACTTTTTTTGAGGGTAAACTTTGTGCCATCGAGTAGAAGAGTTGTATCGTCAGCGTACTGACTTATTTTGTAATACATTCCATTTATTGTTATATATTCCTTGAATATTTTGGTCTCTTCTTATGGCACTGACAAGAATTTCGACACAAAGGATAAAGATGTAGGGAGAGAGAGGAAACCCCTGTCTTTCGCTTCTAAATTAATTCCAAAGAAAAAACCCTGTCAAAATTTTCTAAAAAATTGGCGACCAATTGTTCTTCTCAACACTGACTATAAAATAGCATCTAAAGCAATTAATAACACATTAAAAACCGTGGTACCTAAGATAATCGACAACGATCAAACAGGTTTCTTAAAAAGACCGTCTATAGGTGAAAAAATATTAGACTGATAGAAGGAATTTTACGATACACAGAAAAAGAAGATATTCCAGGTCTAGTTTTATTTATTTAAACCCTTCAGAAGCCATCACACGCGGTGTTGAGTAACCGAACAGTGTTTGGCTTGAAGGCCACCGAGACAAAACTACTGTTTGCGAAAATTGTTTCCTACACATGCAAAATTATCTGAATGTGACTGGGAATAAATGCCGGGACACAATCAACACATGTTGAACGAGAATGAACAATGTCAGTCGTGGGAACATCGTGGATGATGTTGAACGGAATTTTACCTAAAGTGACGTATAGTATTGTCGACATGGCAGCTATGCTGTGAAGAGCAGAGAAAACAGCATGGTCAATTTGTATGAAAGTAATCTTTGTATCTCTAAGTTTTTTTAAATATTTTGTTTAGAGAAATCGCAAAGGCTACGTTAAAAGTTTTTTAATCATTTTTTATAACTATTATGGCATAAAACACGTAAATGAATCTTGAACAACTTCTTATAATTATGCGTAGAAATCGTTGTGAACACTAAATTATTGATCCGTATGGTGCGTACCGATATTATTTATCCGTATTAGTTGTCTCAAGAGAATCTTATCACACACTAGCAGTTTTAACTGTTGACTATAAAATACTATATTACTGAAATTCAGGCAATTTCCACCATCTTTTTTCAAAGGAGAACTGGACCCTAAATATGACTTTTTATCGCATAATAGAACAACTATGTACAGTTTTTTTTTAAAGTATTAGCAAAGCCGATTAGAAAAAATAGAGGTTTTTTAACAAATCATTTTAACGTCATTCTCAAGTCACGGCGACTCAATATTTGATGTCAGCGGTTGTTTTTAAAATATATGACGGGGGTTAAGATAATAGGAAGAATAAATAAAATATGGTTTACTTTCCGTTTTTTGGTCTACAATGACTCCAAAAAAGAAAAAAATGTTTGTTACCATCAATTTCCTCTTTCTGTTTGTCGTCATCTGAATACTGCTGACAATCTAAATAGCGACCGCGGTATTGAACCTCTTGTAGAGACTTTTCCGCGTTTCTACATTTAATTTCTCAATGTAATTCGACTTAAATAAAAAAAAAACTTAACAGAGTTGATCTATTATACCAATAGATTTAGACAAAAATAAATTATATTTATCGCTCAGTTCTCCTTTAAAAACGACATAACTTATCATTTCAAAATACTGTTTTCTTTTTAGATACTATATGATTAATTTTGGCTCAAACACAATAAAACATCTCCATTTTCCTTTAAAATAGCAAACATCTCAAGGTTACTTAACCACGATTTATAAAACGAATCTTGAAACCCATTTCCCGCCCACATTAAATTAACGAAATTTTCAGTTAACAAAAGTTCCTTTGTGAAAACTCTTAAATTATATTGTCCTTTTGCTTTTCATTTACCTAATAAAGTAAAGTAAAAATGCAAGTTATAACTTAATTTTATAAGTTGTTCGTTAATACCGGTCTGTGCAATTTCTCTGGGCAACAATAATCTGTACCCAGAATTCATCAGAATCCACAAAGTTCTTTACTTGCTCTCATTAGCAGCCACAGGCAGTCCACGCTTAAAATACGACTTTGAATAAATTATGTATAATTTAGGATTGTAGTTATGTACGTCGTGTTGGCTAAACTCATCCTCTGAAAGGAATTAAATTAAAGTAAAGTTTGGTGTACAAAGTCGACATAAAAAGTAGGGAGACGTAGCTTTTCCACCAAACAACCTCAACAACAGCGTGAAAATCGACACTAACGATTGTAGTGTTTATATTTTTAGAGGATCAATAATACATTTCCTTATACACAATAGCAGTCTCCTTTGGATTAGCCAACACTACGTACATAACGGCAGTCGTACAAACTTGTAAGTTTGGGTTGCCTGTGCAACAGATATTTCTCTCAAGAATACTCTCCTTTTTCACACAGGAGAGAAGAACGATACAGTTTATTCTAACGAATGTTGTGTAATCCTTGTGGTAGGCAATGAGTGGACCAATATGTAATAAGCCTATATTATAACCGTTCATCATAAAACAGCGCATTTCTTGGATGGATCTCTAGCGCCGTCGACAATGTCAAGGAGGTTGGCCGTGGATCTGTGAAACAAAAACAAACTATTTAATTAACCGTGTAATGTTATACCGCATTATCGCCCAACTAAAATCACAATAACTATTGAGACTGTGTAAACAATGACGCTGTGAATGATCGTCGAGGTTATGAATATTGAGAATGAGTTTGAACCACGTTGTAAACAATGAAGTTATGAATGATCGTCGAGGTTATGATTAATCTGATCTACAATGTCATATGCATAGCCTTTTGTATTTACAGCCTTTTGTACCAACATTTTACATTGTTATATCCACAGCCCCTTTTGTATTTTACGACCTTTTGTACCTTTGTCCTTTTAACTATAATACCTAGTGCACGCTCTATTTACCCGTATATTATCATACTGCAACTTTTCTCTTTTATACTTTATCTCTGACGACGTCGTAGACGGCGAAAGCTTAGAGCTTTTAGAAAAAATTCAGTAGACACGGCCTCATTCGAGCCATTTTTATATTTTAGTGGTTATGATTATTGAGAATGAGTTTATACCGCGGTGTAAACAAGAACGTTTTTTTCATCTGACATTCTTCCGCTGCCTATGTTCCATTACAAACTCTTATCTATCCTTATGCTTGATGTCCATAACAAACTAGTTCCATCAAATCTCCTGGAATTTTTTACTATTACTCGTGTTGTCCACCATTATAATAATCGCTCTTCTT
This sequence comes from Zoanthus solanderi, assembly GCA_024336925.2. Taxonomy (NCBI): domain Eukaryota; kingdom Metazoa; phylum Cnidaria; class Anthozoa; order Zoantharia; family Zoanthidae; genus Zoanthus; species Zoanthus solanderi. Next base: position 8,921 of record JANCMA020173909.1, on the reverse strand, counting down.
CATCTGGTGACTTTTTTATTAACTATTCTCGACTCAATCATCATAAAAATTCGTTTTACGTTTTAGGCGCTAAAATTTGAAAAGTTTGCCTGAAAGTATTAGACAACTAACAAAACACAAATTCAAGAAAACAATTGAAGAAACATTATTTCAAATTCTCATCATCCAGGACAGTTATGTTGACATATCTACTCTTACAGATGCAATGAAAAAATTATAACACCCCCTCCCTCTTCTTTCTATCCTAAGTTCAAATTTTCCTATAACGCTTTGATTTATTGATTTATTGATTTATTTTTCTCTTCTTGAATCATCCGGATAAAATTTAATTTTCGCTTTTTTTTATTTACCCGTTTTCCTTTGTTGAAGACCGTCTACCGATTACTACCTGCCATGATTAGCCTAGGCTATTTGCAGGTAGTCATTAACTATATGTAAACCCTGTATTCTGTAAATAAAGATGTTGTTGTTGAATGATCGTCGTGGTTATGATAATCGAGACTGAGTTTGTACCGTGGTGTAAACACTGACGTTTGAATAATCGTCGCGATTATCGACGCAATTTAAACAATCGCGAAAAAGATGCCTGAAAAAACAACAACTTTCAACAGGATTCGAACCCGTGACCGGTGCATGTTGCGGAGGTCCTGGGTTCAAATCCAGTTGAAGCCTAAACGTTTTTTATTCAACATTCTCTTTCGCAATGGACCATTTCGGAATTTCAAGTTGCCGCTGATTACAACGACAACGTATTCAATTTGTACTGTCTTAGCCTCAATATGGAGATATATTTTCCTAAATGCCAGTGTAGCTTTACACTATTTTCAACTTTGTGTATTGATGGTGGTGTGACTTCTCGCTTTCTTTCACTAGTATTTTTAAATGTTTAACAACAAAACGAGGGTAAGACTGTATAAAATGAGTCTACAGTCATTAAAATCAGTGGCCACTAGGAATTTGAAACTGATCTATTGCTTAAATTGTGTAAATTCCCGAGACGAACATCCATAACGACATTAAAACCATAATGCAACGACTGTAATCGACTAATTTAAGGACAACGCTGGATGTTCTTAAATATTTTCAAGTTTTGCGCCTCAAAATTTCTTAAAATCTTCTAAATATAAATGAAAGTATCGGATATATAAATGTTCAGTATCTGCTCATTATAACTGTAAAACAAGAAAAATGAGCACCTCGCAGCCCTTACAGACATTGTATCTTGTTATTCAGTATACACGTAAAGATTTAGTTTTACAACTAAAGGAGATGTTGCAATGAAGAACATTTTTTAAATAGTTTTCCGCAGTGTACGAGATAGTTCTTTAATCTTTTTCAGTCTCGACTTGCTAAATACTATAGGCGATGTTGTACCGAGAAACAACATTCTCATAATTTCATGCAGTGTACCAAATAACAGTTCTTTGCTGTTTCGCAGCTTCGGTTATTTTCTGAACACGTTCTTAAAGGGGCTATGTCACTCAATTTTAGCATCTTTTTAAAGTCCCAAACATGCCTTGCTCAACTGAACCGAATTGTTTTTCCCTTGAAAATAGCAACATGTTATTATTAGATAACGTTTATTATAAATTAAATTTTAATGGTCTAGGTTTTTTATTTAAGACTATTCTGTTTTCTGTCATTTATTGCTACCGATGGCAAGGATGGATAACGTTTTCAAGTTTCTATGGTAACTCAACGAAAACTACCAGAAAACTTATGCCTTGCTCTTTTTAAAACATTTCTTTAGATATTCAACTCACAGTTTAACAGGAACATTTTGTGAATAAGTAAAACCAAGTAAGTAACGATTTTAACGAAAAATTGACGCAAAACAACTAAATCGTCGTGAAATAGCCCCTTTAAATTTGTGAACCACTAACTTTAACTGCTGTAGTAACAATGTGCAATAAATCGGGATTACAAAACGTGGAGAGCTTTATTTAACAAGACACTTTTAAAATTCTTTTATCCCGGTTGTTCAATGGCTGATTACCTTTACACAAGGTTTAAATCTTTCAATACATGCTCTCCTATACCTTCTCTTGGGTTAGGAATTTACAGTTGGCCTAATGGTTTTATTGAATATCTACACTATATTGATTGCGAACACGATCTTTCCTTATGAAATTAAATGGCGTTTTAAGCCAGGGAAAAGGTTAATCAGCTTTTGAACATAATTTTGAATGACAAAAGAGCTAAATGCAAAGATATGCTTATGGATAAGATTACCAAGAAAAAGGAGAAAGAGAAATCTCATTACCTGTTGTGTTTAAGATGACTGGAGACCAAGTGACCGGCAGCGAGTGCTGCTAGCAGAGACAGTTCACCAGCTAACACTGTTGCACAGATGATACGAGCCAACTGTGTGGAGTTCTTGCCCGGGTTGGTTTTATTTGGTCCATGTACACCCAGCATCTGAAGCACAACATATTGATATCAACTTTTAGAACAGTTCGAAAAGCTTAGAAGTTTAGTTTACAGTAAAAATCTTTGTATGGAATAGTAACTAAGTAGTAAATAATGCTTACTGTGGTTAAACAGGAACACTTTCGCCTACGAAGGGCTAATTCTCGTTACATCAGCTTCTTACTGCCGAAAACCATTATATCTTTAACCTTGGGTTGTTTTATTTATTTATTTATTTATTTTACATGTTTAGCCCGAAAAAAGGGCCGGGAAACACCCACCGGGTTATATGTGTAAAATAAACAATTTTCATACAGGTAAATGTAACGTAAAAAGAAGTACATAGAACATCTATATAAACTACCTATAAAAGGTACATATTTATTTCATACGTTAATTTAAAGTATACAAGGTACATAAGGACTAGATAAAAACACATATAAACTCTAAGATTTATATGTAAACTAGATGTAAGATACATATCAGTACTACATACAAAGATGTAAACTTTTTCAGGAGTTTTGAGTTTTGAGTTTGGACCTTAGATGTTTTAAACTCATGTATTTTTGTGTCAATGCTTTACATAAAGTCAAAAACCGGTTCAGTTACCTGTAAAGCGGCTGCCTGCGATGGTAGGACAGTTCCCCCTCCCACGGTCCCTACCTCTAGTGAGGGCATAGTACAGCTGGCGAGCCAATCAGAGCAAAGCATTAGTTATAGCGTAAGCGACAGTTACTAATGATAAACCAGGCCACCATATCCAAGAAACGAAGCAGTCAAACCTCAAAGACGGTACCATTTAATCAAAATCTGCAAAAACTAAATACTTTTCTCAAATCAGTTCTCATAAACAGTCATCCTCGGCGTAAAGTCTGATGACATAAATGAAGTAAATTATGCTTTTCCAAACCTTGAATGTGACCTTTAATGTTAATATTAAGCTAAGTTAACCAAAAATAATTAAAAAAACAGTTCCTTTGATCTTGAATGTGAATATCTAATATCTAAACTGAGTCCACAAACGAGTCTGAGTTATTAGATATTTAAGGTCTGTACAATTGGGTTGTGACTACATTAGAAACTAGTTGTTGCGGTGAGCAACTGGAAAGCTGCTTGCATATTGCTTACTATTTTGAAAAGCCCAACCTCTTTCCCAGGGCTTTTCCCTATCCGGCACCTACAACATAGGGGAAAGCCCTGGGAACGAGGTTGTGAAAAGCCAGATACCTTGAGGTTGGTCATGATTAACAATGCAAAGTTGACTAAGTGTATTTATTTCATTTAAACATCAATTAAAGACAGTTAAGCTAAGAGTGCATGTTGTCAAGAGGCTGTCAAGAGGAAAAGGACAAAGCCAAAAGTCCGGTTAAAAAGCAGTAACTGAAATTTTCTAAAATGTTTCACAAGCACACAACTGTAATAGTAAAATATAATGTTTTAATACCTAACATAAAGATCTTCTTCTGTAGGGCCACAGGCTTCCAACAGCGTGATGCAATTACAACTAGAAACTATTTGAGCTGCATCCTGCAAGAGGTAAAAAAACTCGAGATTGAAATGTTTTGATTGTTGCTGTTAGTAGTGGAATAAGGCTCTATTTTGGAGCGTTTGCTCGAAGGTCAGGGTAATCGTCATTTAATCAAATGTAGGTGAAGTGTTTTGATCATTGCTGTAAGTAACGGATCGAATAAGCTGTTATTCTCAGTTGTTGATTTTTGTTTGTACAAGGTTTGTGAAATAGGGTCAAGCATGGACCTGCTTTTTTTTGTGGAGGGAGGGGGGAGGTGCTAACATTGGGGAAGAAAGGAAAGATTTATAAAACAAAGTGGAATAGACCATTTTTGAATGTCCAGTTACCGCTAACTATAACGATAACGGATTCAATTTGCACAGACTTAGCCTCAGTATGAAGTTAAATGTTCCTAAATGCCAAGGTAGTTTTACACTATTTACAACTGTGTGTATAGTTAGTACTTATTAGTACTTTAGAATATTTAAAAACAAAACGAGGTTAGACTGTATAAAATGAATCTGCAATATTTAAATCAGCAGCAACTAGGAATTCGAAACTGGTCCATTAAAAACATCTAAGATGCAAACGGATGGTGTCCAGCTCTACTCTCTCTCTGTAGGCAACAGTAGGCAATGAAATAGAATACTCCTTATGACCTTGTTTTTTGACTGTTCGTTTTTGTTTTTTACTTTTGTGTTTCTTCTTGTAGTGCGGTAGGTTTAGCTCTGATTTTCGTTCTTTAGGTATAAGGTGGTGATCTGGGATGGAATAGCAAACATGACCAAAACTGGCTTTAACATTTGTAGAGGAGAAGTCAGGGATAGGCCTGTTTGCTCGAGGGAAGGGGGGGGGAATGGTACAAAGGGAAAAAAGTATCAAATAAAGTATATGACATGAAGAATGGGTCTCCTCACCTGTCCAGTAGCAATGAAAAGAGCAGTCACTATGTTTGCTGCATGTGCATTAAACCCTCCTATGGCACCAGCCATTGCTGAACCCACAAGATTCTTGTTAATATTCAGATTGATAAGAGATAAAGAATTGGTCTTCAGAATCTGAGCAAAAACAAAACAGAAATGATTCACATGAACATCACAATTCGATAATCTCTCAGCGCTATCTGCAAGCTATCAAAGATACTGTTTTTCATAGTTTAAGGTGTCTCATTCGCAAGTAACCTCTGTCACGCCATTAAAGAATTTGACATGGATACGTACAAAGATACAGATTCACAAACAGTACCAGACTTGTTTAGAAAGTTAAAGTTAATTAAAAATGGTTGATGTTGCAATATTTCTGAACTAGTCAAACTTGTGTGTTTTAGCAATGGCGAAGTAAGTAGTAAGCTTGTTGAACATATTCAAGTTTGAGGCCTGTTAACCATGACCATAAACAAAGAGAAACTACATGATATGATCAACAATGGAATAGATAAAGCAAATATGAGGAAATAGAAGACAACACTAAACTATTTCAAGTCTTTCTGGTTTTTTCTTTATTAAAAATTAAAGACTGTAAGAATGACAATTTCAGATATGAGAATGCCACAACTATGTCTAACAAGCTTGTTACTATCATTGCGACAGACAAAAAATTGAATTGTTCCTAAAACGTAAGAATTTTAAGCAATTGTTATTGTAAAATTGTAAAAAGCATTCTCTAAAAAAAAACAAAAAAAACCGAAAACTTTGAGCTTTTTGCAGTCCATTTATCACTTTCACTCTGACGCTGAGGGTATTTTGTCCGGGTACTCCGTTTTCCTCCATCTGCAAATTCGACTTTCACGCCAGGATCTTAGCCGTCAAGCGATTAAACCGGCATTAGCCTCTGGCAAGGAAGAATGGGCAACCACTTCCTTTGCACTTGATGTTGAATAAAGTATTTGTTGTTATTTATTTATGGTTAGGGTTAAGGTTATGAGCTAATCAGAAATTAAATTTCTCACAATTGCTTTTACTTTTTTACTCTATTATCACTACACAAGTACAAGAAAAACTCTTATTATCGTGTTTCCTTTCCTGATGATGTATGCAGTCTGCACGGTGCAGTTAAAACACCAAACCGCAGAGATTTCCTCAATTCATTTCGCTCTCAGAATGTATTATTATAACAAAAATTTCTGCTAAAAACCAATACAATCACACGAACAAGAAAGAACCATAGAACTTCGAAAATTTTCTTTAAGAATTCCTGAATAGTAAATATCTTTTAATTAGTAAATATTAAAACTTTCATAAAATTTTCTCTAAAACCTAAACAGAAAAAAATATTACCTTGTTAACAACTTTAGCTGGTACAATGGCTTCACAAACAACCGACTTGCCTCTTCCCTCAATCCAGTTGATTGACGTAGCTTTTTTGTCTGTGCAGTAGTTGCCACTGAGGCTGATAATCTCCACAGCAGGAAACTCTTCCTGAATATACTGCAGAGCTTTTTCAGTTCCCTACAGAGTGACATACAGATATTTAAGAAACATAAAATATCTGGAATCCAATTGTTTATATTTGTCGAGTATTTCTAAGTTCAAACACACATCTTTTAAGTAAAAAGTCTAATTTTCAACTCTAGGGTAGATGTTCTTTTTTTAAAAAATAGTTAAAGGATTTCAGCTTTTTTATTCATATAAGTTCTGGTTTTAAATTTGCATGATAGTGTTTTATCGTAAACTAGAACATTTGTATTTTCAATATTAACAATTGTGAAGATATGAGAAAGTTATGTAACAAACGACCCGGATATAAGCGCGTGTCCAAAAAAATTTTCCCGCCAATTTCTTGTCGCTTGTCCTTGCATAAAAATGACGGCTCTTCGGGATTTCGTGGAGGTTTCAAAGTCAGTAAATACTTTTTGATTCGTTTTCATTTTATAGTCAAGAACAATTGTCTGTAGTTTTATCAAGTTTTAGTGTTGTGTAACCTTTTACGGACGTTCTTGTAAGGAATATTGCTATGTTGGCATTGACATAAATTAAAATTCTTATTTTAGTTTGCTTTATTTTAGTTTGTGAATTTTATTTTTTCGTGTTAAAAATAACATTTTACTGGTCCGCTGCGCTCGTTCGTTAAACACTGTTTTCACCACTGGAAAATAAAATTCATCTTTGCGCTACTGTGTAATAAAAGCTTTTTTATCTCGGTCATATCTGCGTTTTCTCGGATAAGGACGTTACACCATAATCCCATCTCTCAATCTTCTATCGGGGGACTTAAAAAACACACAAGCTTGCTTGTCGAAAAGAACAGGGTAGTGATCCTGGTATTGTGATCTGTCTTCTTCATCGAGGGCATTTACTAATGTTTCAAATATATATGTGAGCCGCTGTTGCAGACTAAGACTGAAAATGCTGATTTTTATTGCTTGTTAAAATGACAGTGAAAAGCCCCTTTCGGGAAATAGTCACTAAGGATTTGTATTTTTTTCTGCTCCGCCCGTTCCAGAATATAAAGAAGTGATTTTACTTAACTACTGAAAAAAACCTACCTAATTCATTTAAGAAATACAGGGTAAAAATTTTAGCAGGAAACTGTGTGTAACTGTATGGAACTGTTGTTCATGAACAGTTTAAAAAAAAACTAGTGAGAAGAAATAAAAAAATATCTAAGTAAGACAGAACATTTTAAAGTAAATAAGTTTCATTGATTTTGAATGCTACTATTAAAAGTTTAATATCAAAACTGCAACCTGAGAAATAAGACCAAATAATTGAAAATATTAGATCAATAAGGCTCATCGCGTCCATAACTGTATGATAAAATAAATGTTTTGAGATAAAACAGACACAAATATATACCTTGGACACCATATTCATTCCCATAGCATCTCCAGTGATAGCCTTGAATCTTACAAACAACAACCGTCCAGCTACAGCGCAATGAAGACTCTTAAGCCTTGCAAACCTGCAGGACAATCATTCACCGATCAATGAAGCAAACACGTTGATTTCTAGCTGTTAATAGAATGAGGTCACACAGGCATGTGATTGGCTAATTTAGAAAAAGAAAGGAAATTGGGCGAGGGGTCCCTGGAGCTCAGACGTTTTTCATCAATAAAGTACCCCAAAACACCTCTCAGATGTCCAGAAAATTTACAATTAACCCTTTAAATTTTAATTATAAATGTTCTTTTGGAAAAATAAATAAGACAAATTTTTGTGAGAAGGGGTAGGAGGGGAATTATAAAAAGATGGAAATCCATCTATAGACGGATTTATCACATCCCTGATATTATAAGCATAGAAACATTATGAGGGAGTGATGGCTTTGCCATCATACATGTCCCAAATGTATAATTATGCTTTATAAAAATTAATTCCATGCAAGCATGGAAAATAGATGTTTAAAATGTGAATGATGATAGAGACACTAGAACTGAATGTTTGCACTTCTAAGGAAATACCTGTTTATGGTGCAAACTTAGTGAAATTCCTAGAGACTTTTGTTTTTATGCTATTTTTTTTACCAGATGCTGTACATATCTAGTATCTCATTTTGCTGTATTTCTCTCACTGTGTTAACCTCAATTGAAATAATACACTCAAACAAGTACCACTCTTGAATAAAAGTCACACATTCTACTCAAAAATCAAACAAGTACTGCAGCACTTTTAAAATCAAGAATTAACAGTATATACAAGATCAAATAATTCACTTAGATGTAACTTTTGCCTGGTTAGCTTAGTTGGTAAGGTGCCAGTCTATTGTGCGGGAGGCTCAGGTTCAATTCCCGGCCAAACCAACACTCAGGTTTTTAAAATAATTGAGGAGGTGCTGTCTTTGCTCTAATATCTGCAAATGGTTAGCCCTTCGCATCTTCTCAGATAAGGATGTTAAAACTTAGGCTTCTGTTGAGCGAATTAAAAGAACTCATGCACTTGTGGTCTGTCTACTGTCTAATAATTGAAGGATCTAGTGCAAAAACAACTTAAGTGACTTTTGATGAAATGCTAAATTCTCCCAAGGGATATGAAGAGATAATGAGGATAATGTAGGGAGAAATAAG
>JANCMA020173808.1:0-13722 GCA_024336925.2 Zoanthus solanderi | reverse complement strand
GTGACAAATTTGCTTTCGATTTTTACGAACTGGCTGCTGCCATTTCTGATTTGCTTTTGCCATTTCTAATTTGCTTTTGCCATAACCAATTTGCTTTTGCCATAACCAATTTGCTTTTGCCATAACCAATTTGCTTTTGCGGCGGTACTATTTGCTTTTGTCGTGACAGTTGTGGGCCACCGTAGGAAACGCATTAATTGTGTACTTGAAAGATTAAATATCGGCATTAAGTGTAATCAAAAAGAAATAGCATGTAACAATTCTCCACGACTAATATTTACAGTCCTGTAGAGGGAAGAGGAGCAAAGAGGCCTCCAAAGAGTAAATCAAGACACTTGTCTTCTTGCACCGCGGACCGTCAAGTAGCGCAGGCTTACAAACTTTCCACAACGTCGATAGATTGATTGGTAGAAGACCGAAACCTAGACTCGGCCTACCACAGGTAGCACGAGTAATGAGAAAGGTGTAGTTACAAGTGCAGTTACTAGTGCCGAACGATTGAGAAAACGAGCGATCTTCAGTTGTCACCAAAGAAATTGCTAATTTACTGGGCCGCCTATGGTGATATTAGGCCGTTATGTGAAGCTCACACGAAGTATGTTACGCGTGAGTTTCAGTAAAAGCGTCAGTTTGTGAAAGAAGAGGATAGGAATTGAGGGAGTTGTCGTCGTTTGAAAAAGGTAAGAATTGTAAACACAGCGTTAATTTCAAAACGTGTTAACTTTTATTTTATACGGAATTTGAAGCTTAACTACAGAATACCCTGCCACTTAAATGTATTCTGCTTGGTCTGCTACAAAGTTACCCGACGCCATATTTATTTTCTGATGTTTGTTCCCACATTGTTAGTCATCATTTCCTTTTTTTTTCTTGGCGAAGTAAATCGGTAAAATTTCCGTATCGGGGCGTACTATTGTTTAATCATACAAACTAACCCTCACCAGGACCCAATAGTAATATACGCGATGAAACTGCATGCATAAATAGATATGCCCCAGTACGGACGAAATTATCCCAATAAGTCTTCAATATTTATAACCATGCCAGGCGCTTGTGGGGACAGCCGTTTTCAACTATTTTAGTTGATATGGCGGGATAATTTCCGTACTGGGGTGTACTTATTTATGCATGCAGTTTCATCGTGTATATTACTGTAGAAGTTAGGGTCTGGGAAAGAGCTAGTTTTCATGATTAAACAATAGTACACCCCAATACAGAAATTTTACCAATCAAGCTAGCATAGGGTGTCATGTAACCATGTAGCCACTCTGTACATTTATTTTTTAAATGTACAGATCTGCTAAATAGCCAACTGGTATGCCTGTTACTATACGAGTTGGGATTCTTAACTGTAAGGTAAGTTAAATCCTTTACAAGCCAGGTGGCCCATGGTGCCAGCACTTATCTCCGGTTTCTGTTGTGTTAAGCGGATGAGAGTCTTTAACTCCCTTTGGATGGGACACTAACTCATTGCAGGTTAGCTCCCAGCAGATGCTAGTACTTATTTACCTACCCCAGAAGGATGGAAAGCTGAGTTAGCTTATGTGGGAAAGAAGGTCACACAAATGTTCAAATTTTGCCAGAGCCGGGGATCGAACTGGGGTCCTTGTGGTCGGAAGGCATGCAGAGATCTTACTAACTGTGCCAACAATGCCCACCCACCAAGATTCTTAATTATAGTAGAGGATTTTAGTATGACATTCAGAAGCCCCCTTTGGATCATTCTATTATATTTTTTTTGCTAAGAATTTTATCATTGCTGTTAATCTAGAGCAGAAATGATCATTTAGTAACCATAATATAGCAGCTTCATACATACTGATTATGAAGAACTGAAATTCATTCTCAATTTGATATCTGAAGTAAAAGATTTTAACTTAACCACCATTTTCTGTTATCTATTAAAAAATACTGTTAATCTATTAGTGCTACACAATGGACAGAGTGTACAAGCTGGAGACGTTAGCATTAGGGCTGAGGATATCCAATCACTAGATATTGTGAAAACTCATGGAGAAGAAAGAAATGGCAGAAGTATAAAAAGCCAACAATTAGAAGATGAAATCTCCCAGACCAAGGTAAAGAATAGATATTAAATATATTTTATGAAATACAATTTTTAAATTATAGTGTATGCTATTTGTTGGTTAGGTGTATAAATTGACAGTTTTGCTAGTTCAAAGTTTTGCATTAATTAAGGAGAATTTATGTGAGATGCATGGCTTAACTAGCTAATTAATAATAAAGTTATTTTATTGAAAATTAAGTTGTACCTTTTTTCAAAAAGAAGTAGTCTGTTGATTTTGTACCAAATTGATGCTAACAGTGACTGTACAGAGTAAAATATTATTCATTATAAAATTATGACTATAAGAACGTATTAGCTAGAACTTTATTTGTTTTTCTCCACATAATTGGTTCAATGCTGCTATTGGAATACCTTTTTTGTGTATTAATTAAAACATGTCAAAATCCAATCTTTTGACTGAGTGGGCAGGCACGGTTGGTGCAGTTGGCAAGATCTCTGCCTTCCGACCAGAAAATCCCCAATTTGATCTTTTTCGCCTAAGCCAACTCAGCTTTCCATCCTTCTGGGGTAGATCAATGAGTACCAGCATCTGCTGGGAGCTAACCTGCGATGGATTAGTGTCCTGTCCAGGAGGAGTCAAAGACTCTCATCCATTTAACACTACAGGGCCACCTGGCTCGTTATAGAGTTAAGCTCTTTAGCTTAGTATATTTTGTCTATGAAAGTACATCATGATAGTAGTGTTACAATTAAGAATACTGTACAAGAAAACTGCTTAAATTGATTTATTTAACCTTTTGCGGACAGCCATGGCAGTATTAATTTTCAAGCGTTTTAGGGGTATAAGTTAGAGCAAATGATTTTTTCAATCCAACACAACAAACAAAGATTGCAGGCAAATAAACTGTTTATTTGCAAACTGTTTATTGCAACAACTTTTCCTGGATTAGAAATGGTTTGACTGGGTTTTAATGTAAAAAACTATGTGATTTTTTTCCTGATTCACAGACTTGACCTCTGTTTAAAATTCATTTGCTACTCAGCACTGCACTTTTGTCTATTTCCTGGCACATGCAGACAGCAAGACTAGTTAAGAACAGGGTATCAAAATCAAGCCATTTCTAGTCTATCTAACAGTTTGTGAAGGTCCAATAGCACACCCCCACCCAAAATGTTCGTGATTTCCCACCTCAGATTCTAGCTAATCTGAACCCTTCAGGCCTTGGCCCTACCTGGGATGCACACCCCCACCCAAAATGTTAGTGATTTCCCACCTCAGATTCTAGCTAATCTGAACCCTTCAGGCCTTGGCCCTACCTGGGATGCTTAATATAAAAAGGGTCTTCAAAATGTTTAGCATCATTGTAACACATGTGTTGTCAGTGTTAAGAGTATGATTGATATTTCTTAACAATAATATTGTTTATAGAGTCCAGGCTCTACCAAACATGCTAAGGTAAAGAAGACATCTTCAGGTTCAGGTAAAGAGTTTAATTCTAAAATTTTAAAGTTTACCATTAATTATTATAATAATTATAATAATAGCCATTTTAAAAAAAAAAAATTTATTTTTGATTTCAATCAATAGTTGAAAGACATACTCCCAAGAAAATGACACAGAGAGATCAGGTATACCAGCTTTCAATTATGATTGATTTACAATTATTAAAAAATGACTTACATGGCAAATAAATATGATATTATTTATTTTGGTGAAGTAATCTAGATAGTTTCATGTCCTATAATTTTATATTTCAATCTGTTTTCAATTGATAGATATAGTATCTCAACAGACATAACTATGTGGGCAAAGATTTGTCCATCTCTATCTGACTCCGAGGGTTTTTCTCCAGGTACTCCTCCCTCCTTGAGGCTGTGCTCCGAGGTCATGCATAGTCCATATAGCGGTAGCCAGGAGCGCCTATGAATTATATGCTTTCGGTCTGACCTCGTTGAACCGTGCTGCCTCTGTACTTTGAGGTGGCGATGAGCGCGAGTTTTTCTTTCTTTTCTTTTCTTTTTCTTTCTAAAATGTTGCTGAAAATAAATAGCAAAACAGTTTACTTACTCTTCATTAGCAGATATAATACCCTTTACTGTGTGCAATTCTAAAGTTGGTTTCAGCTCCATTAAATCCTGGGCCCAGTCGTTCAAAAGCCAATTAGTGCTAACCCAGGGTTAAATTTTTAACCAGCCATGGTTTTGTTTCCTACCTTACAGAGATGGATTTGATCTGTAAAGTGGAGGTTAACTAGTTTTTTCATAAAAGAAAATCTGAACAGTATTTTATAAGAACCTTTAAATGTTTTCCTTAGAGAAGCAATTGCAGCAATTGCTGCTGTAATGTTTTGCTGAACCCAGGGTTAAAGTTAAAAGTCCCACATTTAAACAACCCAGCCCTGACTGTCTTACATGGTAAAATGGTAGAGCTATAGCTAGTATGTGTTACTTGGTACCCTTCAAGTACGAGTTCCAATCTCAGCCAAACCAAAATGACTTGTTAATGAGCATATCAATAGGTAACAGAGTTTCTGTGAAGTGTGAGCTAGTTAACCTTTGACACTGGAATTCAATTAATGACAGTGCATGCAGGGGAAATCAGAGGTTGAAATTAGAGCAACTATAGAGTATCATTATTCCAAAGGTTACTAGACTTATAAAATGATTTAGGATTTTAATTAATATTTTTATTCCTTTTCTATTAATATGTAACTAATATTTATTTAATATTAAATTATGAAAAGCATTGGAGTTTGAAGTGAAGGGCAAGAGGAAGTGAGGACAACCAAAGAAGATGTGGAGGATGTGAGTGGAGAAGGAGAGCAAGAGTGTTGGTTTGGAGAAGGAGGATGTCATGGATTGAGTGAGATGAAGAGTGGGAGCTGGTAAGATTGTTGTTAGAGTGGGGTAAATCCGGCCACCCCCGTTTATGGGGATAAACCTGGATCAAAATGGGATTGATGATGAATATCTATTATTTACTATATTTTATCTGTTTACAGGAATGCTTTCATGAAGCTAATGAATCATCAAAAATTCCTGACTTTGATTTTGAGGTTGGTTATAACAAAGCTCTTTCTTAAGTTTCCCTTTCCAGATTTCTTGGCTTATTAAATATATAATTTAAGTTACTGAGGAGCCTGATAATGGGTTTGGGTAAATATATAATTATATTAATTAGTTTGCAAGCAATATCTTAATACTTGATGAATATGTTAAGCATTGAACTAAGTTTAAAAAAAGTTGGAGTCCTCCAGGCTCCAAAAGTTGGAGAATTAGCTGGAAAACACTTTTCGGTGTTTTCAGTGAAATAATCTACAGAACTGATGTCATCAGTCCAGTTAAAATATCACTTTTAGGGACTCAAAAGTGAATTAAAAATCATAGCTCTGTAGAAAGCATAATATACAATTATTATATATTTAGCATAATATATAATTGTTGGTTTGAAGAAGGAGGATGCATTGAATCAAGCAAGATAGAGAGTGGGAGTTGGAGAGATTGCTGCCAGAGTGGGGTAAATCTGGCCACCCCCGTTTACTTAATAGTATCATAAAATGCAATTCTCAGGAAAACTATTTATAATTGTTGTAGGCTAGAAATTAATGCAATTCTTTAAGTAACAATTTTTGTTGTTGTTTAATTTTTGTACTTAAATATTCACTTTGTTAAATACTACTCTCATTTGAAAATGGCTGTATGAAATGGCCGAAACATCATGCAATTAAAAACACTACTAGCGCTGTCGTTCATTTTGAAATGTTATAAATATTAAAAGTTGAGTAAATACATCCGCGTTAATTTTTCTAGTTAAATCTTTATTAAGCAAAACCACCGTGATCAATATTTTACAATTATTCACCGAATAATTGTCACTTTCACTGACACTGAGGTGAATAATTGTTTTAGAGTAACTTTATTTGTGACATTTTGAAACCAAATCGAAACGGGAAGCCATTTTGTTTTTCTTCTGCTGCTCGAAAGTGAATGGTACTTGGCTAATCACCTCCGAGCTAGCCAATCAGCGTGCGCAAAAAGTACTATTCACTTGTGTGGTATATACTAAAACAAAATATCTCTGCCAAAACCTGGCGGCCATCTCTAGCGGCTGAAAAAAGCAGTAAGGATGTATTTATGGACTTAACAGCTTGTCAGTGTTGTATATAATGTAATTCATGGGTGTAACAATTTTAAAAAGACGACAGATGCTGTATATTTTTTGTTTAAGCTGTTATAGGCAGGTTGACGCACTGGACGTAAAAAACGATCAATATATTATACCTTTGCCTTAAACATTTAGACTGTAACCAGCAGATAGCACTAAAACAAAACTAATAACACAAACACTAGCCATCGACCAAAGTACAAAAACTATATTGCTATTTTCTTTAATTATTTTCAAAAACAATAAAACTCTGAAAGCCCGTCTATTTCAAACCACGTGAACGTAGCGACGCAGGATCCCCAGCGGCTACTGCTTGGTTGGAACCTCCATATAAGGCGGCGGCTGGGTCTCCTGTGGAGGACAGGATGGTGCTTTTGGAGGTTGGGTCGCCTGTGGAGGATAAGGAGATGCGACTGGAGGTTGAGCCGCCTGTGGAGGATAAGGAGGTGCGACTGGAGGTTGGGTCGCCTGTGGAGGATAAGGAGATGCGACTGGAGGTTGGGTCGCCTGTGGAGGATAAGGAGATGCGACTGGAGGTTGGAAATACCCCTGTTGTGTGGGTTGAGCGTGAGCATAAGGAACTCCCTGAAAGGGCGGCTGTTGAGTGTAGGGACCGGTTGCTGCAGGGGAGCAGGCAAGATTCACCATAGCTTGAGGGTGTTGAGCAGCCATATTTGCCACTGGTACTTGTTGCTGATTTACATTGGTGTTAGTCACGATGACCGTAGGTTGAGCGGCAGCTGTTGTCTCTCGCACAATCACTGTAGGTCTGTTTCGTCTCCACTTGCAGTAGTAATAAACAGCAAAGACAAAAATGATAAGCACTATCAAACCAGCAACTGAGCCACCAATATTGCTTCCTGACGACGAACGGGAGGATGATGAGGATCGCCCCCGGTGTGCTTTTAGTTGTAGCAAGAGATAACGATTAGCAAAGGTAAAATGTTTAGAAGCAACAACATTTCTTGCTGGTTTTTATTATATGTTTGTTTTTATAGATGTGGCTGAAATTGCTATATATATAGACTGATGGATGATGGATGGACTGTTTCACAGTGGATGGATGATTGAGTGGGAATAGATTATGGATGGATGGGTGGTAGATAAATAGAATGGATGGATAAATATGTAAATATGTTCTTTCATTTGCTTTTTGTTATAGCAAAAGAAAAGAGTCAGCTAAGCTAAGCTTAAATGTGTGTTTTAGAGCATAACGTTTCTACACTACAAGAATTATTTTTATGAGTAGATGAAGAAATTCATACAATTTGGCCTAAAAAAGGTGCAAAACAAACTTACAGTTATCTGTATTTTCGCCACCATAATCAACAGCTTTCCAATTGGCTTTAAATCCCGTCCCCGAGCGATGATAATCCGAATTAAACTTTACCAACATTTTGTTGCTGCTCGAGTACTTGGGAGAGGGAATGGTTGTTCCACAGTAGCGCCCGATTATTCTACTGTAATAGGGATTGAAACCATTTCGCAGCTCAACATAGTCATACGAACAGCTGGATCGGTACTCCAGGTCCATATGAACGAAGGAAAGTTTTACCTTTTTTCCAGTAGGAACAGTGATTTGCCATTGGCAGTTTAAGTTTTTGGAGTACGAACGTGGGTAGTTTGGACTTGTAATGGTGCCATTACTGGCTGCAATGGCGGAGAGTTGGGTAATAGTAACATCAGCAGAGCAAGACCAAGTCCCTGTAGAATGGTCGTGCTTCAATGAACTGTGCAACACAACCAAAATCTAAAAACATTTATGTTATTCATTTTAATTCTTTTTCCTGGGGCCAATAGTAACATCTACTCACAAGAAACTACTGTTTTCGTGATATTTAGTGCAGCTAAATTAAAAAAAGAAAGATGGAAGGAGGCATTTTGTTCCTTTCTTATGTGTACCGTGTTGACTGACGTTAAGATGTAGTCATATCTACATTGTATTCCTTGAATTAACTGATTTAGCTCAATATTAAAATCTATTGTGACATATCTGTTAGTAATTACCAGCTTTAACTGACATTAATCAAAACACCAGTGGCAGATTGGAACATCCAACAACAGAAACAACAAAAAAATCAGTAACAGCAAAAACAAAGGCAACAACAGAAACAACAGCGTAAAAAGCAACAACGGTAACAATAAAAACAACCGAAACAGCAAAAACATCTCAAACAACAGTAGAACAACAGAAAAATCAGTAATAAAAATAACAGCAGTAATAACAGTAATAACATTAGCAACAGTAACAACAGCAACAACAGAAAACAACAGCAATGGCAGTTACAATATAAACAACAGAAGCAACAGTAACAAAGTAACAACAGAAACAACAGTAATAGCTGTAACAACATACATCAAGTTTCCATATAAAAATATAATCTTGAACAATTTATTCCCACCTGCAAAAGCAGTAGACACTAATGCCAGTTGAACTGGGGAAAAAGGACAACGTTCGTGAGAAACGTATTTAAGAACTGACTTCAAATTAGTGTACCATTAAATTGACAGTGTTTCAGTAACATATAGGACTCTTTGACTGTTTTTATCTCGATAGATTGCTCTCAATGCTTTTTTTTTTGTAATCTGTCTACCTTCCTATTATCCGATGCTTTACAAAAATGCCACACTACCTGCCAGTACGTTAATTTTTTTAAAATAAATGTTTTGTAAATTCTAAGCTTAGCTTTAGTTAGTAAAGAGTTTTCTCAGCTTCATATAATGAATCCAATCTTCCTTGCGACTTCTTGTTGGACAGTTCCTCAATACGAGTGTTAAACTGTGATCATCAAACGTTACACCTAACAGATTCATCTGAAATGTACCCTTTACACTACTGTTCAGGATGCTAATGTTCAGTTCCTTGTTTTTTTTTTTGTATCTGTCTGTATTCCAAAGCTTATTAAATGGAACTTGTCATGATTACATTTTAACATGTTTTGCTCGCACCATCTTGAGATGGCGTTTCCTTCATCTGTAAGTACATCTTGTACGACATGAATTGTCTGTCCTTCTGTATATACCTTTTGATCGTTAGCGGACATAATTAATATTCCCAATGTTGTATACCAAATCATTTTGGTAGATATTCCAAATCAAAGGGCCACAGTTCGAGCCTTAGGAACAGCCTTGGTCAATTTTTAGCCTTTCGCTCGTAATTTCCTTTCAAATTCTCACTTTGTTCCCTCTTTCTGAGAAAACAACCTTAGCAGTCTTAGCAAACCAAGAGCATTGTCACTAAACCCGTATCCCTTTAATTTTGCCAGTAATAACGGTGAAAATAAGGAGTCAAACGCCTTTGAAAGATCAGACGAGAGCACTCCAACTACATTTTTGTTGTCAAGTGAATAGTCCAATTCTCTACTACTCACTAGCTTCAGTAATATAATGCTGTCATACTTCATGCGAAAGTAAATACATTTTTTGAACTTTAATATCTAAGAAATTTAAACACCTTTCTAAGAAAGCTACCGCCATCCCGGAATCAAACTTATACTTATAGAGCAGATTTTCTCGGAATCATGAGTCAAAACAGTTACTTCAAATAGTGACTTCTTCATTTTCAAATTTAATGATTGTTTGTAAAAATACACCTAGAAAACTTAAAAAACTATAAGCATGTTACTATTTCTATAGTTTTTACCTTTTAGAATAACGGTTTAGCCTGGTTCTTGGGAAGAAAAAGCAAATGAGGATAGCTACACCAAATAAACCTTATCATGACATGTTAAATAAAACTACCGTGCGATCTGCCAGGAACAAGATTTCTTAAGCTGCACTTGATCTAAAACAAAGTTTTCTTTTACTAAATTTGAATGATGTCCAAAATGCTATTAAGTTTTACTCAATTCGAACTCTCGTTTGTTGGTTTCTTGTTATTATGGAAAACATTTCTTTTCTCTAGATCAAATACTAGTTCAGTATACCAAACGCACCAAGCAACGGGCTAGCTATAAACTTAATTGTTATGCTTTGGAAATTCCGAACTCGGCCTCAATGAATAAAAAACTACTGGCGATACTACTTATAAAGACTTACTCAGTAGCTTGAAACAGAACATTATCCACCTTGCTGCTTAACACGAGATGACTCTGTAGCCGTTTCTAACACAAATCCTTCCCTTTTAATGATGCAGCGGTACAACGTCTGTCGTCTTTACCCAATTGGCTCTGACGGCAGATATCGATGCCATTCACCTTTCAAAGCAGTTTAGAATTACCGCGAACAAAGCCAATTATTACCCACATTCTGGCCATGGCAGATTGCGTGAAGATGAATGAAGTTGTATTGATTGTCGGTAGTTTTATATACAAAAGTAATTTCTTTAGTTTCAATTATTACGTTTTAATTGCGGAATAACATTTTATTTGGCGTTTAGTCCCGCAGTGCAAGGGGAGGATGAATTTGTATTTAAAGCTATGGCGGACTGCATACAAGACTTAAGGAAGTGGATGATTGAAGACTGGCTAATGTTGAACGATGATAAGACTGAGCTTATGCTTATAGGTACCAGGCAGCAACTAAAGAAAATTAATTTAAATAGTATAATTGTAGGCAATACAACTATAGAGGCAAAATCAGTAGTGCGAAATCTCGGATCATGGTTTGACTGTCATCTAGATATGTCTGCTCATATAAGTAAGTTAAGCTCCTCAGCATTCTATTATCTTCATAATGTAAGTCGTATCCGTAGATTTTTAAGTGTAGATACAACTAAAGCTCTCGTGCACGCGTTTGTTACCTCGCGCGTCGACTACTGCAATAGTCTTTTATATGGCCTACCAGCCTCTCATCTGAAAAAAGTCCAGCGAGTTTTAAATTCTGCAGCGAGACTAGTGTGCCGCGCGTCACGCCATTGTCATGTTACGCCATTGCTGTATGAGATGCATTGGCTACCAGTTACACAGCGGATTAGTTTTAAGATTCTTTTATTTGTTTTTAAGGCCATTCACGGAATAGCACCATCCTATTTAAAGGATCTTGTCTCAGTTAAAAAGCAAGGCGCTTATGATTTAAGATCTTCAACAAATGGCTTGTTGGTTGCAACGCCATCTTTTAGAACAAGAGCCACACTTGGCGATAGATCTTTTTATGTCGCCGCTCCAAAACTTTGGAATACGTTACCGCGCGAGATACGTGAATTGACAGACATTAGAACTTTTAAATCCCATTTAAAAACTTATCTTTTTAAGGAAGCTTTTTTTAATTAAATATTTTATTATACGTGGTATATATAATTTAAGTTTTATTGTATAGTAATATTTTAAATTTTATCATAATCATTATTATTATTAGTAGTAGGTCTTAAACTTAGATTACGTTTATATATACTTGCATGTAATGCGCATTTGATCATTTTTATGTAAAGACGTGCGCAATATAAGAATTAAATTTATTATTTATTATTATTTATTATTAATTACTTATGGTAGATTTAAGGGGATATGCCCGCTACCAAAGTGGCCTTAGTCCCCATTCTAGGGATTTCCATTTAGCTCCTAGCAAGTATGTGCTATCAGCAAAGTTTCACAAGCATTACGCTTTGGTTACTACGAATTATCTTCTGTGAATACCTGGGTCTGTTTTCAAGTTGTGCCATGTTGATATGGCTTAAAAAGGTGGAAACAGCTGCACTTTGCTGCTAAAATTCATGAATCATTAGGCTGAATGTTGAACGCTGAAGAGGCCAAAAGTCTAATCTTTTAGTTATCAAACCAGTCAGATAAAATGGCATTGAGAAAGTTTATAAAACACTTACAGAAAATCATTTATTAGAAAATCATCATCGTCATCATATCATCAAAACACTTTACCTACATCATTATGAAAGCTATCATCATCACTATTTTACCATTTTACTATTTATTACCAATAATTTACTAACTTACCAATGGTGGAGGGTCCTTTTGTTCCACAGCTAGTTCTATCAGTTCTGGTTTGGATACAATTGCCTGATAAAAAATACGAACTGAAGAAATCAACTTAATTTCAATAGAGGGGAATTGAGAAGGTAATTCTTGAAAATAGTCATTAATCAAAATAAAATACAAGCATTTCTTTCTCCACCTTTTACTGTTCTAGTATCACTACTTTAACTTATAGTCAAATACTTGATAATTTCACTAAACTCGAACTCTCTTACCTCTACTTTACACCAACTGACTGGCTGAGAAGGGATTTCTGGAAAAAGTGAAACTTTTTAATACTACGCAATAAATAGCAGAATTGTTACTATTTTATAGTGCATTGCCTTGTAGAAGGTCGCATTGTCTTGCAATGTGCAGTTTTACAATGAAATGTATGATAGGTAAATCCTTGTTTAAGCTCTTTACCCCATCACCACAGTCGAAACACTATATAACAGCCCTCTATTAAGTGGCCATCCTCTATTTAACGGCCACTTCTCAAATGTCCCGAAATATTTCTCTGTCATTTACTTCAAATTGACCCGCTATTAAGCGGCCAACTCTATTAAACGGCCAAGGCCACCCCTGAGTGGTTCGAAATGGCTTTTTTATGTGTATTTACCTTTATTAAGCGGCCACCTCAAGAAACGTTTGTCGATTTTTTTGCTCCAAGAGAGATAAAAAATTATACGAGAATCATTTTAAGCGGCAACACTTACCGGAATTTCCAGCCGATTACCTGCAGGCAACACATAAATTCTTCACATCACTTTCACATTACTTTTTCATAAATTGTTTGCAGCTGCAGGTAATAGGAAGGTGAGGATAATGCAATAATTTTTAGATATCTCACAGAAAAGATAAGAGAACCCATTGAGCATGCAAACATGCTTCACACATTTGCCCAATACCACGAGCTTGAGCAATTGGCACTGTCAACGTCCGAGTTGACGGACTTGCTAGCAGACTTGCAAGACAGAACACCGAGGAGGCAAACCAGCATGCTGGACTATTTTACGCCAACCAAATAAACGTGTTCTAGTTTTTGGGTAAGTTTTTCCGTTAAGTTTCAATGATGAGAATAAGTTCTGTTTATGTTATAAAGTTTAATGTTTTATATTTTATGTTGTAAAGTTTAATTAAATGTCATCGTATAGTGTAAGAGTGTAAGAAAAAGTCACATAAACAAGAAGCCCAAACAATTTATTATTTAAGCTTTACAACCAAATCACACAATTACGTATACATGTTTGCAGTAGTCACGTCTACCTATTGAGTGACAATGCTGTCTTTAAGACGTCTCAAGGGATTGTGAAGACGATTTATACCAGGAAGTAATATCATTTTAAAATGCCAACATACAGGAGCCATATGCGCTGTTTAAGTGTCTTTTGTTAAATAATGTCCACAAGTGTAAGAAACCTTTCTGTCAAAGCTGATAACAAAAATGCGTACTTACGTGCACTTTTTACATTCAACCAACAAGGACCTTTTAACTTGCGACTCAGTAATAACAGCTCCAAGCTGAAACATACATTCAGACGCTTTAACCCTTTCAGTGCCAGTCAATTATCAACAACCAACTTCTCCTTATATAACACATACAAAATATGACATTTGGT
>JANCMA020173709.1:0-13722 GCA_024336925.2 Zoanthus solanderi | reverse complement strand
ATTAATCAATGAGAAAATCGTTGAGAAATCAAAACTTTTGATGCAAAATGAGCAATCAAATCCTGAATTATTTATTGCCCACCGCTTGAACTGGGAAGGTTTATGTTGAACTGAAAACTGCAGTTATTGAATGTGCCGCCGAGAACGAGTCCATTCAACAGTTGCTGTCCATCTTGGATTCCCAAGAAGAATTTGGAATTTGCTTCTTTGTAAGAGGACTTTTATGAACACTTGGGGCTATTTTACCGGTCTTTGCCAGAGTTTTAAGAAGGTTGTTTAATGTTTTATTGGCACCAGAGAAGGAGCTGTCGCCAATAATAGAAAAAGGCTTATTGTAGGGAGGATTTCGCAAATGCCGGTCCAGTGCTGAACGAATTGAAGTAAGTGACTTCTTGTTGTAATGCGTACCATCTTGTTTTCTTGCCGACACGTAAAGTTTCTCGAGGCACTTGTTCAGTTCAGTTGTATTCATTTCCTCGATAGCTGTTTCAAATTCATTTTGTTGCTCAAACCATGCTGCAAAAAGTATTTTCTTCTGTTAAACATTGTATTTTTCTTCATGTTTACATGGACATGGATGAATAGAAAAATTTGTAAACAAACTTGAAATGCCGATAGTTTTTCTCAGCCGCCGGCTGAGAAACAAAGCAAACAGCTCTTCTAAGCGAAAAAAACTTACCATTAAACACTGAAACACCAAATTTTGTAGCTTTCTTTGTGTTTAAAGGGGTTTCTTCCTTGTTTATTTTAAAAATTTCTTCTTCCGAAATTTAAGCGAAACGGGAGGCCATTTTTTCACGGATGAGTGACCGAAGTGAATAGCGCAGGATATTCGGAGTTTGATGAACCAATCAGAGCGCGCGAAAAGTGCTATTCACCTGCTAGGTTAAGACTAATACAGGATATTCGGTGTGTAATGAACCAATCAGAGTGCGTGAAAACTGCTATTCACCTGCTAGCTTAATACTAACACCAATTATTTCTACTCTTCAAGACAAACTAACCTCCAAAAGGGTTTTAACTGGTTCAGTCGTTAAAATGAATAAAACCAATCATTCTATTCTCCATGAAAAACAAAAGAACAGTAAGTTCAAATATATTTGGTTTACATGAAGCTGTTTATCTGCCCAACGTTTACATCAAATCATAAGTTTCTGGAGCTGAAAGTTTACAGATATTGAATAAACTACAACTAGCTTATTTTACGATACAAACCTTTTTCTGTATGTTCGATTATCTGCTTAAGGGCCTTCTTTAAACTGTTTGCCCTGGACATGAGAGCATCACGTGGTACAAACACTTTCTGCTTCCCATTGTTGGCACTATTGTTGTTTGGTCCACAATCTGAACTGCTCTCAGAGCTCTCACTACGAAGGTCCTCCTTAGCAGGTGTGGGAAGTGCCTCGGATTCAATACTTAAGGTCTTGAGCAGCTGATTTAGCTTGTCGTTGAGAGTTGTACACTGAAATAAAGTACCAAGAGTTCAATGGTTACAGTTGATCTTCATAACTTCATAAACCTTTCTTTGAACGTGACGCCTATATCCACAAACACTAGGTATGCTGATAAAGGGAATCTTGATTGAACAAACTATAGCATCTATCTTTCTACCTCCTGTGTAAACATCGTGCGAAAATACCCAATTCATTTTTTGAATGTGAAGAATAACAACGGATCTTTAACACAGCAAATTTTTGACGAGTACCTGTTACTAACACTTGTTACTAATGCATGTCTATATATCTGTCTACTGACGGTTTTTGTCAAAAATTGCACGGGTTCAATGTTTTTACGTTCAGTTTAGTCGGAGAGAACAATTCAAGGACCCACTATAGTCATTATCCTTACTTTTTCATTATTTTTGTCAATACCTTGTGTTCCAAGGAGTCTGGGCCTTCTACACCATCGGGATCGCAATTCGCTGATGCTACTCCAACCTTAGCAACGAAATTTTTTACTGTCTCACACAAGACCCTTAAAATAAAAGATTAAAAATTAGAAGTCTTCTAAGAAGTATTCAGTGTTTGTTTTTTTTTAAAAAAATCTAACTAGTAATGGTGTATAGTAAGCTTTAGAATGATTTAATCTTCGTTTTCGGCCGGAGAAGCAAGAGTTGAAAAAATATCTTAAAGAGAAAGTGCAAGCACTCTTAAGCTTTAAAAAAATGTTTCGGCATTTATCTATACCGTCTTAAATGCGATTATGGCTAAATTAACTTTTAGTATATTTATAATGAAAATGAATAACTATAGGACCGGGCAAAAAAAACAGCAGAATGAAAAAAAAACCGAAAGTTTTAAATTTGCACTTTTGGCTTGTTGGTTAAGGGAAGGTTTAAAAGAGGGCTGTCTTAACGGCGATTATTACTCACGAAAATCCCTGACTACCTTGCTCACTCACTCACTACCTCCAGCTCCCATAGCCGTCTACTTTCAAAATATCACCGTCTACTTCATTCTTACTGACAGCCCTGTTTGAGAACGTATCTATACAATATTAATGGCTTCCTTGATTATACAAAGCATGTGGGTGGTCTTAGACGAATAAGCCATTGGGATAACGGTTAAAAGTCTTTGTCCTAGAAGACATGAAAGTATAAACATTAAAAGATGAAATAGCAAAAGCTGCAACTTTCCTTCAATCATTTACGACCCTAAGAATATGTCTGGCAAGGAGTAGAACCCGAACCTCCCACACAATAGAATGGAGCCTCACCCCGGCTGACCTATCGCCTTAAGACAGTAGCATGATATTCATGGTCAACAAGTTATTAACGCTGTAACAAACTATCTACGTACTTTGCTGAAGAGATGACAACTGCGTGTTGACTCGAATGTAGAATTCTCGTCAAGTGAGTCGCCACACTGTTTTCAAACATGTCAATATTATCAACTTCTTGTCTGTACTGTAAAACGAAAAACAAAATAACTGTGCATTATTAAACATAAACTGCATTAATATAAAACCTTTATTCGCTGTCCAGGTTTCCAATATGTGCTCTAATAATATATAAAGCTACTGCAGTCTTCTTTTTGTCAGTAGCTGCATTAAGTTCATGGTTTATTTTGTTGGTTAAAAACTGATATCGAATCTAATTAGAAGTTAGATCCAACAGTAATTCTTAAGGCTTCTCTTGCAATTACTTACATTGCATAGATAAAGATTGCTTCATACTATCATTTCCTAAAATCGCGGAACTCAATATTAACTTTTATTTAGAAAAAATTAATTCATTTTTCTTTATTTCATAAAGAATGAGTAATAGGTGTAAACAAATTAGAAATCTTACTGGCAACGAGTCCAACATCTCATTGGATGAGGACTGGGAATTATTTCCCGTCCCCAGCGCACCTTCCTGGACCATAATGCTCCATCTACATAAAGATACAGAAATCAAAAGTCTTAATATGATAACTCAGGGATACTGCGCAACCAAATGATTCCACCACAAAACACTACTATCAACAGCCTGTTGTAACTACGGCTGCTAAGATGCAATTTCTCACACAATACAAATATCCATATTAGATCTAGATACTAAAGTAAAATAACCATTGCTCAAATGCTAAAGCGCCTGGTTTGCTGGGATTTTTCCTTAGTCCTCCATTAAAGGAGGAGGGATGCCTGTTTCATCATCATACAAAAGGTAATATACCGTGGACTACTTGAGCATTATGGGAAAATTATTTTATTTGAAGCTCAAAAAATTTGGTTGAGTTGAGATTTCTGGAGTTTCCAGAGACTCTGGACTAAATTTCTATAAGAGCTTTTCAAGCGCCCACATAAAAGACACACACTACAGTAACTTTTAACAAGTGGTTCATTCAAAATTAGAATACTATATAAAATATAGGTAGATACTAAACAATAAAAACAATAAAAAAAACTACAAACACCAAAGGCAGGAGCTACCTAGGGAATTTACGCTTTAAAATCGCAGTTAACACAACTAAAACGCATAGTGAGTAACAATCTGCAAATCAAAATACAACTAAAATATAAACAAAAAAGTAGTAGGATTTAAAGAATAAAACATTTTCTCCGTGCCTTCATAGCCTGGTGAAAACCAAGGCAAACGTTTGGGAGAATTGGAAAGCAGATCAGTGAAAACCCGAGATACAGTCGAGGGTTTTCACCTTCTCGAGAATTCTTATAAACTTTGCTGAGGTTTTCACCAAGCTATGAAGGCACGGATAGCATGTTTTATTTCTTTTATAAAATTACCATTTTCCGTCTTTACAACGAGAACGACGATATACGAAGCACGTATATATACTCTTTCATGAGACTGTAAATTCTCACAACTCGCGATGGGAGACAGCCAACCATATTGCTCACGTCATTTTCGTGCTTCATAGCGCTATGAAAACACACTTGTAGACCAATCAAAACGCACGTACTATCCAAATTATAATATATATCATAATAACCAAAAGAAAACTTTTCTTTGTAAAATGGTTTGGTACATTTTTAAGCTCATGACACCGTGGTGGAAGCAAAGAATGTTTACTGACGTTTCGGAATGTAGTCCTTCATTGGAGGTCCTTAATAAAATTGGTTGTGCATTAAAACAGTTTTAAAACAGGCACAGATTTTTTCTTTGATAAAGGATTTTTCTTCTTACTCTATAAAAACTCGTTAAGGAAGAAAAAGCATAAAATCTCGAGGAATTCCAGTTGGCGGACGAACCCGCTATCAACGGCTATTTGAAATGAGAAAGAAAAGTATATTATAGGGGTAACAAGAGGAAAGTTAGCATTGATTTAGACTCTAGAGCTTGGTGTTCATTTTGAACTGAAAGGGAAAATGAGCCCGCACTCACCCAGAAGGACCGGCTGGACGCACGCAGTTTCTTTTGTTAGTTTCAGCCAGTCACGTTATCGCCTGCAGATTGTCGTCCGGCAAAGATTGTCGCATAAATTATTACATCAAATATGAGTTGTCAAATGACGGACGATGTGGAGAAAACGAATTTGGTTTTCGAGCAAGCTTTGGGTTCCTTTAAACTTCAAAATTTAAAAGAATCTCAGCAAGAGTCAGTGCAAAACCTAGTTAAAGGCCAAGATGTGTTCATTATTCAACCAACGGGGTCTGGAAAATCATTACGTCACAGACAAGGTCAACGGTTCAGGCGTTCACTGATTGGGAAGGATCAAAGACCGGACCCACGAGACGGCAGAAATTGAGCCTAGGTACGGGCTCACATGGAAGAAATGGGGTTGTACTTTATAATATTCGATAAAATTATTTTGCTCTGAAGTTTGTACTGGGTTAGAAAGGTATATTATTAACCATAAAACTGCCTTGCCCGGGGGAGAGGGTTTTGCTCGGGTTCTGCTATTTGGCTTTTAAAAGATATATATCCACTGTACATTTTGTTGGCACTTTTATGATAATATAAATATTTTATGGTACTGCAGGCAGGGACCTTTCTTTAATAGTTAAAGCTTCTGTCTGTAATACTACATCACCTCTGACGGAATTCTGACCATCAATCTTTCTAATTCTTTCTCTGTAAAGGTCACCTGTTTTCAGCTAGCCCCTATGGTTACCACAGGTGGCCTCCACTTATACGTAGGGATTTTGAATGTATTATTGTAAGAATTGTTGTAAATTCAAGTGTAAATAAAGTATTGTTGTTGTTGTTGTTGTTGTTGTTGTTGTTGTTGTTGTTGTTGTTGATGTCTGAGGCTCGTCCGGAGGCAAGTTTTTGACAACAGATTATGACTATAACAACAGATTACAGTGATTCTATGGTCTAGAGGAGGGAATTTTGACATTTATTGATCATCTATTCATGCCCCTGGGAGTGGATTTTAACATTTTTGGAGGGTAAAAGGTCAAATATCCACCCCTTTCCCGTCCTCCCCCTCTCAGGGGCATAGCATTAATAGGTGCATTAGAAAAGTAAATGGCTCTATTCTTACCTGATGACTAGTTTTCTGAATTTCCTTTGTCACGGTTTTCCCGTCAGCTCCCATAACTACGGCGACTGAGCTTTGCGTGCCCTCCTGCTGCCCAATAAGCTTGAGAACATTTTCATCTCCACTAATAAACGAGTGAACTGCCACGATCTTTGGTAAGGATTTATGATCATAAGCATAACCCCCGCATTTATCAGGTATCTCGTGATCATCGTTTTCTTTATTTGGAACCTCGGAAACCGGAAGATTGCTTTCCTTTTTGTTTTGGTTTGTGTGACTTTCAGTTACAGGATTAGATTGGTCGTTTTTGGTGATTGGCCTAAGTGGGGGAGGTTGAATCCCTACACTGTAAGACCTTGGTCTACTTTGGATCAACAATGGAGATTTCGCCTTGTTGAGCTGTTCTGGATTGGGACATGCATGATCGCTTGTGGTAGATAATGCTCTGTCGTTCACACGTTTTAAGGGTGGAGGTTCCCCAGTAAGTGAAAACTTGGATTTCACTACCGCTTGATGGTTGCTTGATAACAAGTCCTGCGTTTTTTTTAGCTTTGTCTCCATATTACAACATTGTTCTAACTGATTTACTTCACGGTTTTGTAAAACGTAGCCATTTTGAGAGCTAAAACTCGTATCTCGATGCTCTTTTGGAATTCTTTGTTGTTCATTTACAAAACGGTTTTGAGATTGCTGTGATTTCTCGCTAATCCCAACGTTCCATGAACTGCTATTTTCTAAGTTTCTCTGATTTTGAGAAGACAAATGGCTATTCGTGCTGTTTGTTAGCCGTCGGAAGTGCAAACTGTTGTTTTTATATCCGGGGCTTTGAAAATCACCCTCTTTTGCACGTGAACCATTAAATATTGTTTGTGCTCCGCTTTCACTTTCTTCACAATGAAAAGGCAGTTGTCGAAAACATCTTGTGTAATCTTGAGTGACATGTTGATCGTGCGTTTCATTATCCTTATGAAAGCTGTGCTCACGACCATACTCTGTCTTCCCTTCAGGGAAGTGAAAAGCGCTTTCATATTCCTGTACTTTGTTTTTGTTTCTTTGCCGCTCCTCGCAGCCATAACTTGCAGCTCTTCTAAGCAACTGAGCAGATTGCACTGCCGTGTTTTGATGCGACAAAGCAGAAGTTGAATATCTCCTTTGCTTGCCTTGCTTGCTCGTAACAGTGTAAAGAACGTCATTGTAAGTTGTTGATGACCTAATTAGCTGCTCCGGTTTTTGTCCGTTTGATTCTGAAACAACAGGTGGAGAAATCCGATACCTCCGGCCTTGAGATATCGTAAAATCCCCCTGTGTACTACGAGGCGTCCCTTTTTTGTTTGGTGATGCAGTTTTCACCAGAGGAGGCGGTTTGTTGCCCGCCCGAGCCCCTAGGTATCGTCGTACGGTTTCTTCGTCTGAAATAGAATAATTTGGCTCCAAAACATTAAACGCGTTCTCAGAAAAGCTGTTTTTGGGAGCGTTCTCCATTACATTGTAGTATCGCTTTGAAGGACAATACCGTTCCCCCAAATCTTTGGTCGCCTCTCGCTTGTTTGCAAATGGAGATAGCGATGAGTGTGACTTAAAGCAACGTTCATGAACAAGTGCTTGTTGATGCATATTCATGTTTGCCCTGTGTGGATTTCCTGGGTACCTTGAAACACATGGAACCATTGCCTGCCGCCGATGAACAAGTTCATTATAGCTTGAGACGGAATACAAATTATTACGTCTCTGGCACATTGCTTCTGATCTTCGATCGTTGTTGAGAGGAGAGGACAAGCTCGAAAATCCCAGCGTAGAGTTTTTAGCCATGAAGCTGGTTTCGTACGGATAAGCTGAAAAGAAAGGCACACTCAAAATTAGAAACACGAAGTTGGAACCGAAAGTGACTAATTAAAATGATATCCACACATTGTCTTCTCCTATTTATTCTAATAAATTGTAAATCAATCTTCTTCCCTAGAGATACAGAAGATTGGTTTTCAATACCAATATGCAAAAAATACTTTTTCAGTCTTGCATCATCTTCGAATATTAAATAGATGTAGTCATGTTCCGTTTGTTTTCACAAGTAGCAACAAGACACGCACTAAACAGCTTTCGCTCTTGACTCCTCACTGAGAGACAATTTTGCGATAAAGAAGACTATTTCGAAAACATGCAGTTCAAAATAATAAAACAAACTTTGATCAACAAAAGTCAAACAGCGTATCATTTTAAGGTTCGCTGAGGCATGGCAACACCTCCCGGAAACACATAATGACTTTCATATTTTACCCTGCGTTGAACCGACCGGCAGTGCAATATCGACAATTATAACAATATATCATGAGTTCTACTTGAACGATGACCTCTGAAACTCGAGTTAATATAAAGTACAGGTATTGTATGAATTTTGAATGAGCCTGATAGTTAGTTTCACATCAACAACATATTTCAAATGTCTGACAACGCATATAAAGCTAAATTTAAACGGTCAGTTAACTTCCAATGTCAACAAGGTGGCGTCGATATCAAATTATTGTCGCAAACATTACGTCAGAGACTAACACGAGATAAAAATTTCTATTGTTTAACCTCAACTCAAAAACGTCATTGCAAATAGCATTTTAAATGTTATATTACCGAGAAATCCAAAATAAAAAGCAACAACTGGCGAGCCCTTTTTCCAAGAGCATGGCCCTGGTGAAAAACACTCGTGTTGAGAAGTATAAAATTATTAGTCTAGGCTCTAGCATATAAGCTTTATATGGGATAAACAAATAAATAATTTAATTATTCTTGGAAATACATCTGTCACAATGACTTAGAACGTAAAACGTTACCACCTGCTATGTGAAAAAGCTCAAAACGACACGGGGGAGAGGGCTTACTCCCACATATTTTGTATACAGGTATGTGCAGTATTTCAGGGTATGATTTTCAGACCATCCAGTCTAGAACAGGGTGTATAAATCAGAAATTTTTGTCTAGAAAAGGGTGTAAAATTTTGCAGTTTATACAACCTGTTTAGTACATGGTGCAACACTTTTATCCGCATGAGAATCGGTTTAACTGGGTTTTGATGTACGTGAATTTTTTCCTAATTCACAGGCCTGACCTCTTTAAAAGTCATTTTCTAATTGTTGTTGTTTCTTTATCTATTTTCTGGAATTTAGAAGTACTGCAAGCAAAAACCGATAAGAAACTGCTGACCGGTCGTACTGTGGACGGTGAAACCGGTCCTTTTCCTTCCTTTAACAAGCCATATGACCCATGGGGCCGGCGCTTATCTCCGGTTTCGGTAGAGATAAGAGGATGAGAGTCTGAATCCTCCTGGACGAGACACTAATCCATCGCTGGTTCGCTCCCAGCAGATGCTGGTACTCATTTACCTACCCCCGGAAGAATGAAAAGCTGAGATAGCACAGGCGGAAAAGAAAGCCGCACATATACTCGAATCTATATTGAACCGGGAATCTTATGGCTAGAGTGAAGAGACCTTACCAAATGCACTAAGCACGCTAGCCGAAACGCTTGCAGTACTTGCCACCTTGAACTTCTAAATTCGACTGATTGCAAGGAAAAAAAGAGACTATTCGCAGTCTACAAAAGTTGGTAAATAGCGCCGGCTCACTCACTTTCCACGGGCCACTCCTGTTAGTTTTTCTCTTGTCTCAGACAATAATATAGAGCCCCTCGTATGTACAACTAGCGGCTTTTTGAAAACGAGACCACAAGGAACTATTTCGATTCTTGACGTGTTTGCACCTTTCTTACAGTTTGTTCATTTGCACTACTTTAGGGTGTGTTTACACGATACCGGATCGAGTTCCGATCCGGAATAAGCTCGCTCCGGTTTCTTCATTCCCCCTCTTGGATCTCTCCATTTGAGTGCACAGTGTTTACATGACTCCGGAACGAAAGTGAAGTCATTCCGGATCGAGTTCGCACCGGGTTGTCCTTTAGGATCGAAACTTTCAATCCCTGAATTATGTAAAGGGAGATCGAAGTTCATTTCGGAACGAGAACCGATCACGTCCCTGTTAGCGCACGCGTACTCTAGTTTTTCTTTGGTTTTCTGCTGTCCTTTTGCGGGCTCTCTATTTAGTTAAGCTTCGTTCGAGTATGAGTTCGCTTGGAGACATTTTCATGTAAACACGGTACCACAGTTTGTTTTTCATTCCGAATCGAATTCGATCCGGTACCATGTAAACACAACCTTAGTTGGAGAAACTTAATGAACGTAACTTTTGGTATACAATTTAATAAAAAAGCTAACTGTATTAGACAACGTTTCGTTGCCATCCCGGCAACATCATCAGGTCAAATGAATGTAAAATTGTTTTCTCTATATGCTAATATAGTTTTTATTTCTGAATGTTTTAGGTATCCACTAAAGGTCTTTTTTTGAAAAAAAAAGAACATATCATGCAAGAAACTGGTGTTTTTGAAACACAATAACACACATCGTATCAATATCTTATTAGCAAATTAATTGCAAGCTGTTTTTAGGAAATTCTAACCGAAGGTAATGCTACCCATCAATATTATTAATTTAATAATAAATTCGTTATTACATTCATTATTATAATCATTCCAATAGTTATGATTTCTATTCAATGTTATTCTATAATTATTATTACAGTTGGGGTTAAGCACGTTGGAAAAATAACATTTTGAAAATGGTTGCTTATCAGTTATTTTTGCTATCTTGAAAATAATACTAATCAAAAATATAAAATATAAAAAAATATTTAAAATACAATATATTTCACGTTCAATCGCTATCATGTATTGAGTGGAAATGTTATCTTTTACTTGGTACTAGACTTGCAATGTAAAAGTGATGAGGGTGACTCATTTCGTAAATCACCCTTCTTAAAACTACTTAAAGACCAATTCAATGCTATATATTCCTCTACCATAAATCTAACCAAAATTTCTAATAAAGGAAAGGAAAAAATCCAATTCCGAAAAGCAAATTGATCAGAATAATCTATACCAGACTTGTACATACATGATTTATGCAGTTGTTCGTCCTGTATCAAAAGTTCTGAATCATATCGCGGTCACTGTGCTAGCAACGTAAGATGTCCTGTATTGTGCCCGTGACCTGTAAGTTCTTTTTTTATTATAAGAAGAACAAACAATACCTGTCCCCACCTGCCAGGAAATTTTTTCTCTTAAAAGACAGCGTTTTTGATGAATGCAATTTCCAGTTTGGCAGGTGTTCTTCGGGTTGTTTAGTGACATCAGTGAAAAAAATATTTTAAATTCAAAAAGACTTTAAAATGAACCTCGAAACACTTATTTGAGGAGACAAGATAATATTGTTTGACTGAATTCATGACTTAAACGGACTATACCAAAATTCTAAATTCTGATGTGCTTAGACTTTTTAAAGCATTTCAGTACTGTTATTAAGTACAGGGATAAAGGTAGAAACAAACAAACAGCCAAAAAATGTACCCATTGTCTGTCAAGAGTTTAATATTTAGATGTAATTTGGCTTCGTACGTCTCATAACATTTTTTTTCTCATCAAGAAAATTGAAAACGTAAGAAACAAATTAATAAGACAAACATTTTCATTGCCAAAGATGAGAAAGTTCATTTTCCAGGACACTCCAGGAAGGATATTTATTCAGACAAAAATGAATCCAATAATTTTTTCATTTCCATGGATGAAAAATCCATTTCCTAGGACATTCTATTACCAATATTCATTTTCAGCTTTGCAGAGAGACCTTGATTTTTAGTTTTTATGTTTCGAGAAGTTTTGCAAATTCTCCATGATCCATACAGACCTTAAAATTTTGAAAATTCGATTTCAAACTATTCACTTGATAAGTATATTTTGCTAATATTGTTTTAACAATTATCAAGAGCTCTTGCACATACCCATCGAGGAATGAGCCGTTAAATATAAGTATAGATAACACAAATGTGCTAGTAGCTAACTTGAAGCCATAGCGGTCATAGTGTTCAATATAGTTGCTTCAAGTTAGCTACTAGCACGTTTGTGCTATCTATACCTGAGTTCATCTTATAGCCACATCCGACAAGCATTGCGCTTTTACCATCGCTAAATATAACCATTAATCTTTACTAACCAAGTTCTATTTCAGTTGAAAACGATAATCTACGATAATATCTAGGATTGATTTTATCAAATTAGGATTATCTAAGCTTCTAATACTGTCAATACTTTATTATTTTAAATATCAATACTAGAACTTTCCTTAATCAGAAAGTGAAGTGCTACGAGCTGAAGCGAATTGTTATGAAACAGTGAGATAAAGACATCTGAAATAAGGTGTTGTAGTTCTTTAGAATTAACACTGTTTTAATGTTCAAAGCTTTCAAAAGTATTTTAGAACTGGTGGCCGAAAACGTTTTATATAGTCATTTATTATTGTGCTGAAATTTCATCCAAAGAAAACTTGATTTAACAGATCATGAATCGCTTGAGTAAAAATATAACTTGTAGCAATTCAAAGCTAGAAATTTTCAAATAACTTTCAAAGATTTTTTAAATTCCCTGTCTTCCAGTACAGTTTACTATAAATTTTCATGAAAATTTCAAAGTCTAGCAGTAGCTAATTTAAACACCTTTTCTGAGTTAATAATATCCGTATGTTTCCATACATTTTAGTGTAATTACGTGAGTATAATACATGAAATATTATATGCAATGTCATGAAAGTCTAAAAATCTATAAAGAGAGTAAATAAGATTATTTACAATAGATAAACGCATATGGTGAATATGAGATTTCACTTTTCTAAATATTAAATTCTTTAACTTTTTTTTAACCAGCTGTCATCTCAAACCATCCAGTTCAATCAAGTAAATATGTCAGCTACAATTTCACTATGGTGGTCGAAGGCTTTTATGTACATAGTACTTGATCGACTGCGTAGGTCTTCCACTGGCATTGTGAAACATGACATGAGTTTGCACATAACAGAGCTAAAGACTCAAAAAAGTACATTGTCCCCCTCTAGATACGTCGCTAAAACGGCGATCACTTTGATGAAAACTTCCACTAACATTTCAGGGCCAGTGGAACCGGCCAGCGGTTGGTGCGGTTACAGCCGCTCCCCTTTTTTTGGCCAGTTTTATGCTGACATAAGCAATTTTAAAAAGAAAACAATATTGCCAACTTTTTTTAAATTTGAGGTCACTAACTCTTAAAATGCTACCACTCATTTCGGCTTTAGCCACAGACGTTAACAGGCTACATGCATGCACGGAGATAGTCGGTACATGTCCGTCACAAGAGTTGGCTCTTTTGGCCGCCCCACTTGCAGAAGCGTTCCGCTGGCCCTACATTTAATTGTGAAAACTTTCCTCTTAAAAAGAACACAAACTTAATTTTCCCACCAGTTTTTACAAAGACTCGGTTACCGCTGACCACTGTACTCTATGTTCACAAAAACATCTATTGCTCGCCAGCTAGCCAGTTCGTCAGAATTCGCTATTAACACTCGTGCACAAACTTACTCGGCGAAATTCAACGCGTTATAGTGTTAAAAATAGATTATTAAACCTTAAATATTATTTTGGCAGTAATAGCTGTAGTATTATGGTAGCAGTAGTGGTAGTAGTTATAGTAGTAGTAATAGTAGTAGTTATAATAGTAGTAATAGTAGTTGTTGTAGTAGTAGTAATAGTAGTTGTTGTAGTAGCAGTAATAGTAGTAGTAATAGTAGTACTAGTAGTAGAATTAGTAGTAATAGTAGTAGTAGTAGTAATAGTAGTAGTAGTAGTAGTAATAGTAGTAGTAGTAGTAATAGTAGTAGTAGTAGTAGTAGTAG
>JANCMA020173607.1:0-13725 GCA_024336925.2 Zoanthus solanderi | reverse complement strand
CAAAAACCAACATATCTATCAAATTTGGTGTTTTAATTTCTCCTGCAACTATTAACCCTCCCATTATTCATTCTATTTACCTTGTATTTTAGCCCGACTACACGCTTTTAGGGCGTCTAGTTTTGATTACTTAAAACGTTGTGCAATTTTTAAAACTTGTTTCACACATTTCTGCTTTGTTAATCAGTATTAGGTTTATGTTTACTATAAACTATTGTGGCTCTAAAATAGTACTGCGCTTGAAAAACTGAAACAATGTTATAGTAAGATGATATATTTTTGTGTTTCAAAAAAGTAGTCGAACAAATTCCGATGTTTCGACAACAATTCTACCTTTTAAAATTCTTTAAAAGCCAAAAAGGTGTAAAAATAATTCGACTGCCTAAATGTACAACTGATATACTGTCCAAGCAAAGTTTTTTTGTTTGGTTGCTTTAGTTCTTTGACCATAATGCCGTTCAGTTTCTTTCAGTTTGCGCATTTTATACATTTTATATTTTTATTTTATTTTTTTTAAATTTCCGTTTGTCATTGATTAACTACTTTTCTTTGTATATGCAAACTGTGTTTAACTTTGCGCTCGATATGAAAGAAGGGATATCGAAACAATTTGTCTAATTTTTATCCCTTGATTTTATACTGTAATGTGACATGTCTCTTTTTTATAAAAATGTTCAGGAGCTTATTCCCCGAAACGTTAGAATTAAATGCATTATCCATTGTTATAATTCACCACCCAATTTTAATTTGTGCTTCTCAAAGCATAGAATGTGGTTTGACTTCCATTTCATTATCGTTATTATCAGCCGAGAAGAGCCATATTCCGGAGTTCCAAGCCTTGCAGAACAGCTTCTATCAAGTGCAATGCTGGAATCCCATAATTCCGTATCAGAGCGGAAAATCTACCAGGAATTCTTCGCTGATCCTCACACATGCTCTCCCTCGTTACCAGGCTCTTTGAGTTTTTCTCTTATCCCGACTATTTCTGAGTTGCGTGAAACAATAAATGAGAGAGCTGGATTGACCGTTCAGGGAAGCGAATTTAATTTTGAGGGATTTGAAAATGCCGCTGGCTCAAAGGAATGGGAATATAGAATTATGAAACAAGAGGAACTATTTTCAGGATCTAATGTGGTACGTTTTAAACTTTTGACTGTTTTCCTATAATGTATACTTTATCCAATTAAACACTGGCCAGTGTGAACCATTTCTAGCGTTATTGTTCTGTTACTTTTCATCATGATAAAAATTCTATATTCCAAAGCCGCGTCTACACGAGCAATTTTTACGTGACAATTTTTATTTGCTTGTGTGGACGAACAAAATTGAGCAACTTTTCTATGATAATTATATTTGCTGAAAAACTGGTGTGTTAGTTTTTATGTGGCAAATAAAAATAGTCACATACAGAAAATTGACCGTGTAGACGAGACAATACTTAAAACTGGCAATTTTTTTGATGTCATCCATAGATCCCAGTCTCCAATCTTTTGTTTTCAAATAAAAATTGCTCGTATTGACGGGGCTTACACTGGCAAATAAATAAAACTTATCACATGAAAATTGCCCGTGTAGATGGGGCTTACCCCAGCAAATAAAAATTATCAAATAAAACTTCTCACATAAAAATTGCTCCTGGAGTCCTGATGTTTCCTGTTTTAACTTCGTCTTGGGAAACATCAGGACTCTCGGGAAAACAAAACTAAATATTCCCCTCGGGACAATACATTAAGTGTTTTCGACTCAAATGCGCGCTCTCATTGGCTAAATCGAGGTCACGAGGATGAGTTCAAGGCTGGTGAACGTCCCGAAAATTGTTGACCAGCCGGTGAACATGCATTCCTCTCGCGCTGTCACGTTTGAGTGCGAAAAAATTCGGAAAATTTTTGTTTATGCTATATAACCCGACTTCGTTTTGGGAAACATCGAGATTCTCGTGAAACAAAACAAATGTTTCGCTCGTGAGCAGTCATTAAGTGTATGAGTGTTAATCACATCTTATTTGAAACTCTGTTTGTCTCCTTTAGCTGTGGTCATTCCTGTATTTCCTAATTTTTCTCCTAAATGGCTTCCGCGGTTAAGAACGATTGACTGTGATTTAAGAAACACAAGAATGAAAAATAGTTGTGATAAAGTGGCTTAAACCAACGTAAGGCCCAATGTATCCCCTCAGTCAAGTTTTGATATTTCTCAACATTTTTCGGTTTAATAGAATAGTAATCTGGCTTTAGGTTTTGCTTGGTATACTGGAGGCTGATGGAAAAAACGGCGACCTGCAGTTGTGTGACAGAACGGGGACAATTGTGTGTCATGTGGCGAAGGATCATCAAGATTGTAGTTTTACCAGCTGCGCTCTGGGTGGGATGAAAGGAGATAGGTAACATTTTTGTTGCACAAGAGCTTTCCCTTGCAATGCTCATTTTTTATCTATACTGTAATGTGTTAAGACGCCAAATATTTGAAGCGACCGCAGTAACTGAACAGAACTACAAACATAATTATCCTCTTTCGAAGAAACATTTCCAAAGAGAGACAATTTACCCACCAAGACAAGCTTCCCTAAATAAGCTAACTTTTCGCGCGTTTTCTTACCATGTTCAGATTTTTAACCTTAGGTTCCTGAACTCAGTGTCCATTTGAGCTATTGTGCACGTCCTTCTTTTTCCCGCCAAACTTTACTCAGCTTTTTATACCGCGGCTTACCAGCTGGTGGGAGCTAACGTGCGATAGATCAGTGTCTCGTCCTTAGCACTACAGAAATCGGAGATAAGAACAGACCTCAAGAGTCCGTATATAGACTCGTAAGTTAAGGACTTAGCTTAAGCTTGCTTACAACCACTTACATTACAACACACAAATTTGGATGGGATAGGAAGTGATATTCTCCAACTTTGGTCATTCGGCTCCTTGACACTTTTAGCTTTTTAGTTATTTCAGGGAGCCTGTACCTTTTTCATTTAAATTTTTTTTTACCTTTTATCACTGTAAATAACATGCAAATTATGGTACAAATAAATGAATATTATTCGGACTCTGTTTACATGGATGATAGATGTCCCGGGCTGAAGTTTCATTCGCTAACAACAACTTAAATAGACGAGCTAACATTTCGTGTATCTTTTGCTTCTACCGTTCTAATCAGTTTAGATGAAAAAGAACAAACTTTAATTAAGAGTAGGATTGCCTGTTCACTTTATTTATTTGCTTAACTATTCATCCTTCCACCTGAGACAATCTTTTCATACAAATATCTGTTTCTAAGTTTCATTTTTGGACAAATTAGTCTCCGAATTACCATCGTGTTCGAGTTGAGCATCGGAATTTGTGTAATCATTGAAAAAATCTTTTTTCTAGACATTTTTTTAAGTGGGGAGTCCATTCAATGTTTTAATGCTCTTAGGAATAAACAAAAAGTTGAAAACTAAAACCTTTATGAGGGAAGATATTTCTGATTTGATATGGCAGAATTCTAGGGCCTAATGTAGTACCTTTTGTTGATCTTGTCAGGTCCTTTTCTGCCGGAGCTGGATGTGGTACCCAGTGCCCCTTCCTCCACACATGGCATATGGGCACTCTGTTAAAAGTCAACAAGTTCCAAGTTGTCGTAGAACAGTTTCCAAAGAACTTTGAAGTTGGTAACTCCGCAAGCATTCAGTCGACAATCAGTTGTGTTTACATACAGTTTTCTATGAAAGATGCCGACATTCTTCTTGCGTCGCAGCTTGTGAAATCTTCTTCTAGAGAGTCTTTACAGATAGACGAACGAAAAGAAATGGATGAAAAAGAGTTGAACTTGGTTTCGAGAGACGTAGTAACGGCAAATCCCGCCCCAAGAAGGAAATCACTTTTCGCATTTTTACTTCTTGTTCACCATGTTGAAAATAGCGTTTTTCAAAGGTCAAGTGAATATGGTTACGTTTACAAAAGTGGCGTTGATGTAAAGATTATTGGATATCAGGACCAACAAAAAAAGTTACCACACAATGTGGATCCCTGGGAAGATATCTCAGCACAATCTTTGGTTGTTGCAGACTTTCAAACAGTCACAAAATGTGCCCAACTGAAACTTGACGGTTCCTTTGTTTATTTACGTGAGGTTATACATCCGGGATGTTTGTATATCCTTTCTGAAATATATTCTGAATCGAGGGACTCGGTTCTTCTCAAAGCGCGTAATACTTTCAATTTCAAGCCGATCATCACAGTCACAAGCAGTATGAACTTGATTCGGGTATCTGAACATGGCACGACTTTGTCATTAACAAGCAAGGAATCTGTGGAACTTTCAGCGTCCACGCCGGTAGAGAAAGCTATTGGTGATGCGCGAACGAGTTTCATGGGGAACTGTCCGTTAGAAACTGTTGAGCAAGTTCTTTCTGATATCAATACAAGAGGATCGCATGAAAGAGGAAAAAGGTAATGTTAGTGATTGAAACAGCTGCTGATAAGTGAAAACTAACCTTACCATCTCAATTGTTAAAGGGAACCTCGGCTGTCCAACAATATCAATCTCCAATAAGAGTTTTCCTCAACTTGTGTATACATCAGCAGCTTAAATTTGATAATTCTCTGTATACAGCTCACTCCAAGCAATTTGTTTTGATCATTGAATTTTCTGCGGGCCGCCATCTTGAAATGTGGCGTAGTTGCGTTGCAGTGCCAGACTCCACTCGTTCATGGCTATTGTTTTTATCAAGAGTAGAGGCTGGCACTAAAACGCACACAGGTCACATTTCAAGATGGCGGCCATCAGGAATTTCAGTGATAAAACAAATCGTTTGGCGTGAACTATATACAGAGAATTATTAAATTTGAGCTGCTGCTTATGTAGACACAAGCCAACGAAAACCCTTATTTGAGATTGATATTGTTGGACAGCCGAGGTTCCCTTTAACAATTTATTCGTTTTTGTTACTTGCATGCATAATTCGGTTCAATTCAATTCCATTTTATTATTTCAGTACCTTTACAGCATTTATATTTACATTTACACACATAATATGATTAAACAGAAAAGTAGGTACTCAGCCAACTGTAATAACCGGAGGTTAGACTAGGCAGTTAGCTGAATATAATTTACATATTTTAAATAATATGTCGAGGGAAAGAAGTAAAACGGATAAGCAATAAAGGCTTTAGGTACAAATATATATAGCATAAATTATAGCTGTAAAAACTCGCGGAAAAAAAAACAACAACAACAGAAAACAAAAAAGAACCAACAAATATTTAAATAATCACATCTTTAGGACGTAAAACTGAGCAAACTTAACATTATTACTTTCTTAGAGTACTTTCACTAGATCGTGTGAGCTTCATTTTTAGTTAAGGAGTATAGGTCTTAAATTTTGAAAGTTTGGGTCTTAAAAAGTCTTACAAAGGTATTAAATTTCCTGGGTTGGAACCTGCAGAAATCCTGGTCTGTGTAGCTCCACATCAGTTGACTGTTGCTTTCACATAAGTAAGTAAGTTAGAAAGTCGACTTTATTTGGGTTACACTAAATAGTGTACAACACTAATAAACATGTGGCCCGTAGTTGAATTTACAAATATCAATAATTTAAAAATCCCGTTAATATAAAATCCTATTAAAAGTATCACCTGAAAACCTAATCTAAAATGCAAATATACATATCATGTCAGTTAAGGGTTAAAATGCGATAAGTATTTCTGTTCATTAAAAGCCCCAGACAGAAGTGTTTTTGTAAAAGATTTGATAGACGGCGCTCTTTTGGTCTTAATGGGAAGAGAGTGCCATTCTATGCATGCAGACACAGCAAATGTTCGCCAACCTTCGGTTTTGCGTTTGACGTTTGGGCAGAGGAAATTTAGGTTACAATACCTGGTTGATCATGTGAACTGACCAACATTCTTTTCACATATATGTAACTGAACAAAACGACATCTTCATAGAAAGTGCAATCTTTTCTTCAATATTTTTATTTTTCATCAATGACTATTTTTTGCCGATGATGGTACATTTAACACACTTTTTTTTATAAGAATCATGAGGCTCAAATTTCGGAAATTTTAAGAATTTCTTAAGAATCATACTGAGGCTCGACCACTCTGGTTACTCTGCTTCGACAAAATGAGGACCTATTTTGAAACTATTATATCTAAGAATTATTTAAGAATTATATAAGGCTCAAAATGTCAAAATTTTAAGAATCGCGAGGCTCGAGAAAAAAAGTATGATTCTTATAAAAAAAAAAAGTATGTAAGCTTTTGAAGAATTCTATTTTTTTCATATTGAAAACCTCTCACTTATTGCTGCTGCGGTCACTCGTGAAAGAGCTTTTTATCATTCCGGCGAAGGTAAGATCAAGTAGGATCCTCGATTTATCTTTTGTTAGTGCGTGTGCCTTACCAATACTATATAGTTTTTTGTTTCAAGCAAGGATTTGCAATGAGATGGTTTTACGCAAGTACGAAAAAAGAGACACGTTTTCTCATTTTTGTTACGTTTGAGAGAGGGTATATTAAATCGGTGAACTCGAGTTGACAAAATTAACTCAGATAATAAAATATTATTTATACGATCTGTGGAAGTCGTTTTGTACATTAAATTCCAGCAGAATGGATT
The DNA here is from genome assembly GCA_024336925.2 of Zoanthus solanderi. Classification (NCBI taxonomy): domain Eukaryota; kingdom Metazoa; phylum Cnidaria; class Anthozoa; order Zoantharia; family Zoanthidae; genus Zoanthus; species Zoanthus solanderi. Next base: position 7,139 of record JANCMA020173607.1, on the reverse strand, counting down.
GTAAATTATGTGTGATCTTCCAGGTTAAAGAGCATATTGTGACTAACTACATACACGTCCACACGTGCAGTGGTCTAATAAAAATTATTTTGTTAAAGGCCCGTTCAAACGGATCCAACATGTTGGTCAAACATTATCCAATACTGTTAAGTGGCGTTGGACGGTGTTTGATCAGTGTTGGATGTTGGAGTGTTCAAACGAATCCAACACCATCCAACAGTGTTGGATTTCAGTATCAGGCACAAAATTATGGCGTATTTGATGGCTCGAACGAAAATGTTGGACAATATATGAAAAGCTTGAACATAGTCAAACTTCATCCAACACCGTCCAACATGTTTGATTGTGCTGTTCAAATGGGTCAAACATGTTGCACCCAACAACGTTTGATAATGTTTGACCAACATGTTGGATCCGTTTGAACGGGCCTTAAGTCGAAAGGATTTGCGTCGATGAAAATCTTGCTTACTACCTTAAAACAGACTCTTAATTAATATCATGCAGTAATAAGTTACCAGCGGCCTACAAACGACTCCGGTAGATATATCCACAACATACTGAACAAAAAAGTTAGCCTCGGCTAAAATAGACCAATAACAGTCTTGCAATCCTTACAGCCAATGACATCACTACAATCGAACCTCGATGATTCGGATTTCTCGATTATGCGGACTTTTTCTCTTTCTAGTCCCAAATTTTGTCATGAATATTCATTAGTCATTATCAAGATCGATAACCACATTGTTTTCAAATCTACAACATTGAAAAGTGCAGTCAAAAGTGAGTTTGTTTTGCTTTCAAAGAGCAGTGCTCGCACTAATGAAGAAAGTTTGAATGAGTTCTGATTGGCTCAGAGTTGTTTTCTTGCTAAGTGAAATTTCACGCTCTATTTGCTCGTTCGGCTCGCTCGACTTCAACATTTTAGGCCAATGTAAAAACATTTTTAAAATGGATAATGAAGATTTAGACCATATTGTTTTCCAAACGATTTGTAAAAGTGTTTTTTTATGAATAAATGTTGCTTTCTTGATATAATCAGTTTTGTTCCTCATTAATACTCATACTTTCGATTATCGGACCCTCGATTATCCAGACTATTTCGTCTAGTCCCAGCGAGTCTGGATAATGATTTACGCTTATTTGACTTTAATGACGACTACAGAACAGGTCGGCAGAAACAACAATCTCTGCCGTCCTGAGAAGTACTGAACGATCGCACAATACACTAAACTCCTTGGCTCAAACAACTTACACTTTAATTACAAACTATAAGAATTAACAAATATCTAAAATCATAAAGGAACTATAATCTTACATTTTTAGCGGGAAAATGAATATACTAACTGTAGAAAAGGAACATATTAAGTATTATATCTATTTTTTCCTTCGAGTTAGTATAAATCGGTTGGTTTTAATAAAATATTATCAAATGGATAAACGCCGTTCGATTACTTCAAAGAGAACGAGATATTTTTATTATTTGGTTGATTATTTGAGAAAGGGAGAAATGAGTAGAAGTGAAATTCTCCACGTTTCTCATCCTCGGTTATTTTCTTAGCATGTTCTTAAATTTTGGGATCATTCAATCTCACTTTGAAAGAAGATTGTAGTTCTTCGTTTTTTTCTCATTCTCGGGTATGTTCTTATTTCCTTTCTCTGTCAAGTGTACACGAAATCATTTTGTTAGTATTTCCAGCGAAATAAAAACTCGGCTTTCTCAGTGAGTCCGCGTCAAAAAGTTTTCCATACTAAATATAAGCCGCCCAAACAATCTGTTCAAATACAGTTTGAAAAATTCGTCGAATTGTATGGTATCAATACAAGTTTATCTTGTAATCTTACATTCCAGTCAGCTTATCACAACTGACTTCGTTTTCATTTTATACTTCGAAAACAAATTCTTTTTTAATAAAGACTTGTTATTTGCCCATTTCTTCTAAGTTGACACTGGACTCTGGGAGGAGCTATAAAAATAGATACAAGAAAGCAGTATAGAATTCCCAGAATAAGCGTTTCGATCTAACGTATACAACTAAAATAAATCGTCTTCGTCTCTTAATGGAGCCGAACTAATTGTAGAATTGCACTCAATTTAGGTATCCTGCTGATGAACAGTAACTGGTTTGCTATTTTTTCAGCAGCATTATTCTAGTTATGTCTGATCAGATATCTATTGACGTCTACTGCCTTTAAAGCTAGTGTACGTATTTATATGGGACAGATATAATTTGTCGCATAATTCAAAGTTTGCCATTACCGACGATGAAGTGATTTTTCCAGCGCAAGGCCTAGATTGAAAACTGTTATGATCGCAACCTCAAGTATAGTGTTAGGGGCATCTCATATATATTGCGTGTGTCTGATGGTCCCCGGCTAATTTTTTGGCCAATGCAATTCATTGTGCCTTTAGTGTTGGCAGACAAATATGAATTATAGTATTTATACAACTAAAAGTTAAATTTACAATTTTTAAAAACAGTCTTTAACGGGTTGACAGGGACATACATGGCGTAACCCGTTATTATAGTGTCTTGTCGTTCTATCGCCTACAGCACTAATAGGAACTCAAATTTACTGTTTCTAAAGTGTTGTTTTGATTATATTTCTGCCTTGCCGGCCCGGATAGGCAATTATATAAGAAAAGTAAACACGACAAACGATATACGTGGACAGTTGAATCCAGTATGGTTTTGTAAAAAAGTGAGTGTTGCGGGAATTGTGGATGAAAATGAAAGCTTTCTTCAATCCGTAAATGTTGTTTAATCTTTAAACTGTATACCAAAAAATAGATAAATAACTTTCAAAAAATAAATAAATAAATAAAAAAGAGTTGGTATTGTGGTGATGTAAAGAAGGCGGAAGCTGTTCTCACTTAAATCAAGTTTAAATGTAAAACGTATTTAATGCAAAACTTTGTATACCTTGGTCAAATCACCATGTGTTACTGTATAAACTGTCTGATGAACGGCTTTGAAGTGTATCAACCGAACTAGTTTAATTTTAGTCTTTATAAATAGACGGAAGATGGACTGACACACTGATTAACTACAGGTTTTTCGTATCTGAGCAGTCCGCTCGCCTAATCTTTTTAAAAAGAGAATTTTTTGTTTTAAAATTTAAAAAGTAATGCAGTTAATTCGCCTCATGTACTAATTCTAAACTATAAATAGGGCGAGGCGATTCTCCTTTCCCATTAAGATGCTAAACGAACAATGCAAATTTGCAAGAGTTGTCCCGTATGAAGAACAATAAACAGGCAAAATTTGCAGTTTTTTTTATAAGGACAAAGCGTATATATATAGTTATCATTCTTTCAATTCATGATCAATCCATTTTCTGTTTTTGTTCTGAATAACTATCTCGTTGTTTTATGTGCACGTTTCGGTACGGTGAATGGTTAGAGTAAAGCTTAGCGTTTGATGGATGTCGATCACATGTGGCAATGATGCCACTTTATCATTGTTTGTTTAAAGATTTAAGCACACCCGAGCAATATTCGTTAATCTTCATTGCATTTGATCTGCACACTGCACAAATACCTGCTAAACCTCACATATAGAATGTGTAAATTAAGCCATGTTATGTCTTTCAAACTCTATTTATTTTCATGATATTGAGCAAAACATCTTTTTAGTTGAAAAACTCATGAAACATAGCAATTTACATTCACTTGCTAATCGCCTGAATGTTCAACTGAAAGAGGTCGGTGGAGCAGGAGTTCAGCTTTCAGAGCTGCTGTGTTCGTCGACATCACTAAAAAAGAATAAAACAGAATACAATTATAGTTGGTTTTGTTTCTAAAGTTTCATTTATACAAGGTATCAGTACCGAAAATAATGTTATACAGAGGTAAACATGCAGTACTTAATGATTATATGATAGAATTTTTGCCGAAGGTTTTGGCTAATCCGAGGACTGAACTCTACCTTGGCCGGTATAAGTTAGTATCGTAAATTCATTGTTCAGTCGTTTTGTAAGCAAGAAAAAAGCTTACAGCTAACTTTTCAGCCGCTAAAATGGACCTTGCTCCCCTACAGAGCTGACAAAAAAAAAATTTTCATACACACTCGTTTCAGTTGATGCTTCTTTGAAAGCAAGACAGTTTGTGCTGCCAAACGACTGCGAATATGATTCAGTCCTCACATTTCGCTAACCTTTCTAGGTTTGTGATCAAGAAAAATCTAACTTTATTTTTGAAGGACAAAGGTCATTGCTACGACCAACACGACCAAATTCTGCAGATTTTAATTACAAGACGGTTCACTTTCAGTTTCAAAGTTTCCCAGTGTTTCATGCCACGTTAATACTGATTATAAATGACGCGTCCGTTCTTTCAGCTGGAGAAATGGTAGAGAAACAAAAGGAAACAGCTCTATAACTAATAGAAACTGATAAAGTAGGCTAGTCCATCGCATTTATAAATAGTGTGCCAACAGACATGCTTTGGTCATTACTCGGGTCAAACCCAAAGTTGCACAGCGCGATTTTTTAGTGCAAGATTGGAGAAGCCAAAGAGAATTCTTACTATATTAGCCGTTATCTTGTAAGGTAGTTGTATGAGTTCTGGATAAAGGATAAGCGGGGGTCATTTTTAATCAAAGAATTATCTTTCTACCAACTTTAGAGAATAAAGTGTAACGGTGAGACGGGGTTGTCCGACAACTATCATTGTAGCTAAGCAGCGTGTTCAAGTCGCGGGAGAATGCTCTGAACGCACATTTAGTTGCAATTTGTTTATTGTTAAGAAAACTGTAATTAAACCTTTACTTAAAGTTTAACGGTTTTGGACGAGAAAAGGTGCTTTGACAGAGAATTAAGAAATGGTTATATAGTAATCTGCAGTAGAGAGATTGAATGTGGAATTTTCTAAGCCCTTACAAAAATAAATAACCCCAACGAGACTTAATTGCTTTTTTTTCACATCAAAATAAAAATGCTGCAACTTTTTGTTAATCAGGCTTTGCGGCGTGAAATTTATATCTTTGAAGTAATACTTTGGAGAAGTTTGGTGACTGTGTGTTTAAACGACAATCGTTTTACCTTGAAAAGTGTTTTATTGTTCATTTAAAACAATGCTCAAGTGACACTTATTCAAAAATTTCGAAAACAAATAACTACAGATTAGTTGTGATTACCACCTGCAGAACAATAGCTTTATAATCTAGTTGATGTGGTGCTGACCAAGAGTTGTAATTTACCATAGTAAAATTTTGATTTGAAACAAAACCGCAGACTAAGATTTTGATTAGGTGGGCATGCCTCTTCCCAAATCAAACAACCCAATTAAGACCATTTTGTTCTAAAAGCGTGTTTGCCACATTTTCTGTTATTTAAAAGATAAAACTAACAATATATTTATTTGAACCAAATTTGCAGGGGTTTTTAAAACGATGACTTAACTCTTAACAACATGCGAAATTGGTATAGTTGTATAAATGTTGTCGAGACAACAGAAGTGTTGCTAAAACACTAGACGACTGCAAACCAGAATTAAGCTTGTTAATGCGGGCGCATAGTACATCACACAAGTTGTGTGTCAGTGTGAATTAAGATATATACAACAACAACAACAACAATTTATTTACACTCTCAGAATTTACAAGATACAAAATGATGAAAGAAAGAACATATTACAGATTAATAAGTAAAGGCCACGTGTAAATAACCATAGGGACTAATCGAGACACGTGGCCTTTTGATAGGAAAATTATAAGGTATGGTCAGAAATAATTTATAGTTTTACATTTTATGGTTGTAAAAAAAAATTAAGTTATAACTGCACAAGGACGGTGGGCGAATATTATCGATATCATCGAACATATAGTCTTTTTAGCATTAATAGCCAGATAATGAAATCTTGTTTCAGTTTTGACTTCAGCGAAGACTTAGTTAGAGATTTAAGTTCTTCATCTATACAATTCCAAAGTTTAGTTCAAATTGAAACGTATGTTGTGTTTTCCGTAGTTTGTTCTTATAGAGGGTATAAGTAGTTTTTGAAGCGTGACGAGTGTTATAGTGATGCTGGTCTTTCACTAATGTAAAGAAACTATTAAATGGTTCAGGGAGACTGCCTTTATGGTATTGGTGCATGAAAAGGATAATGTGGAGCTTGACTATATCAAAAAGCTTCAGCAAATTTAGTCTCTTAAAAATAGGAGATGTATGAGACTGAAAATGAGAAAAGATAATTCTAACTGTTTTTTTGTAGAATAATAAGTGTGTTAATGTTAGCTTGTAAGTGTTGCCCCATATTAAAACACCATAGGTGACAATTGGCAGACTTATTCATTATTGTATGATAAATTTGAATAAGTATGTTAAGAGTAGCAAAATGACGGAGTTTCGAAAGTATGCCAATATTTTTTGCAATTTTTTTGAATAATTCCCGTACATGATATTTCCAGTTTAAATTGCAGTCAATAAAAACCCCTAAATACTTAACGAGTTTCTTTTCTTCTAAATATTTGTTGCATATCTTAAGGTTAACAAGATATGGGATCTTTTTTTTGAGGTGAGCGAAAGATAGCAAAATTAGATTTGTCTATATTCAGGGAAAGTTTGTTTTCACAAAGCCAATCACTATTATTGAACTCGTGGTTTAATCAGTTTATTTTAATATTACTTAAAAAATTTTAATTTTAAAATAATCAACAAAAACAAAAGTTTTGCAAACAAACCATTTGTAACTTATTTTGAGTTCATTTGAGTTCACAGAGCTCATCAGCGAAACGGAATAACATTAAAAAGTTAATGTTTTTTAATGAAACTAATATTTTACATCTACTTGGCAGTTTATTTAAAGAGCTTCTTTATGATAAAAAAACATACAGTAAATTGCGAAATTTTGTCAATGGAAGCAGCTTCCAATGGAGTCGAAAAATACTGTATGGTATAGGGACAAATGAAGTCTTGACAAAACAAATAATATCAAAAACTAAACTAAAATATTACTAAATTGTTTTATCAATCAAATAATACGTAGAAACAAACTGAAGTAATTGTACTTTCTTACAATATCTTACTTTGAGAAAACTAAAATTAATATTTACTATAAATGTTACTGATTAGTAAACTACATTTCGGGCAACATGCACCATTATCACCAAATTTTAACATTTTTAGTAAAATGTACATTATTA
>JANCMA020173606.1:0-23902 GCA_024336925.2 Zoanthus solanderi | reverse complement strand
TTTCCCGACCGCTTCACGATCATGAGAGCTAAAAAATAGTGATTTTCACTTTCCTATATCTCCGCAATGCTTCGACCAATTTGTTTAAAACTTTAGAATATGTTTGTTTCATACTTACTTAACATATTGGACTCAAAAAAGAGAAAATCTAAATTCGGGTTTATTTGACCTTTAAAACATTCTATGAAGTCAACAAATATAAATAGTATAAATAGCGCATTCAAAACACAAAAGATTGTTTTTATTTTCAAAAGTTCTAACTTGTTTTGGTACGAAAACGCTTGAACACGAAGGCTTGTATATTTCGTCTGCTTTTTAGAAACCTCGCAGGAGACGATCGAAATGTACGTCAGGCAGATTTATTGTTTTTGACTCATGATACAGTTTGAAGGAAAATTTATAAATATGCATTAATTGTGGTTGATGTTGCTTCTAGATATGTTGATGGTGAAGCTTTAACAAGTAAAGATTCAAATGAAGTTGCAAGAGCTTTTGAAAAAATTTGTTGGAGAAAACTAAACTTTCCACAAACATTATTAGTTGATCCTGGTAAAGAATTTATGGGAGAAGTTACAGATTTAATGAAAAAACACAAAGTTGTTATTCAAAGAAGTGAAGCTAAAAATCATAGAGCCCAATCTATAGTTGAAAGAGCTAATAGAACTTTAATTATCTGAAAGATTATATAGTCACCAATATGCACAAGAAATGATTTCAAATAATAGATCAAGAGTTTGGGTTAAAAGGTTACATGATGTTTTAAAAGCAATTAATAGACAACCAAAACAAATTACTTATAAAAAACCTTTTGATGCAATTAGAATAAAAAACGTTGATACAAAACATGCTAAATATAAAAGACCAGGGCCCGGTTGTTCAAAAGCCGATTAGCACTAACTCAGAGTTAAATATTTATCTCATGTTCTTGTTTCCAACCTTACAGGGCAATATTTGAGCTGTAATTTTGGGATTAACAAGTTTTATTTGTCAAAAATCCAAACAGTGTTCTTAAAGAATCGTTCACCTTTGATAAAGAAGAAATTGCACGATGAATTTTTGCTTAACCCAGGGTTAAAATTAACCGCCTTTTGAACAACCCAGCTCAGTTGGGTTGGTCAGATGAAGTAAAATTACCGCCTGGTGTAATGTTAAGATATTTGTATTTTCCTGGTGAATGTGAAGGTGGTGATACAAAAAGAGCAACAGATCCTATTTGAAGTTTAAAAAATTTTAATTTTTCTAGAAGCGTTTTTGTTACAGCAAATCAACCTATTACGTATTTTTTGTAAGATGGACCAAGGAGATCATTTGTAAGAGAAGACTTGCAAGTTGTTCCTTTGGATACAGATTACCACCAGATCATATATATTAAGTTAAAATTTATAATTTTTTTTTGTAATTTTTTTTGTAATTTTTTTAATATTAAATTACAATAACCATGAGCATAGGTATTTATTCCATCATAAGAAATGATTCGCTTATTGTCTTTATGAGATAATGCTACTTTATTAACAGTTTCAGTAAAAACATTATGCAAACGACTTCTAATGACGTTCATTTGTCTCACTTGAGGATATATATTCTCTTCCGTTCCTTCATCCATTTTGTAAGAATATAATTTTGTTCTTAAACCAACAAATTCAGTAATCTGTTGTCCTCCAACTTCATCATAGCTTGAACATTCCATTGACTTTTTTATTAACACCAATTTCAGTCAATGCCTGATGGATGATTCTTGGGGTAATTGCTTGTATCAAACAGATTTAACATCTTGGCTTATATCATGATATAGAGAATCTGTATCTGTAAAAAGTAACTTTGCTTTTGTATCATATTTTGGTTTAGTATAATTATAATGAAAATCATACTTATTACTCGTGGTACCACGAGTCAACGCTTGGGTTCGATTTCTTTTTCTTTTTTCTTTTTTCTTCATGTCGCGATTAGCGATTCGGTCCAGTGACTGCCATATTTTTGATTTGTCCCCGGTCCCACGCGTACCACGAGTAAAGGCTTAATGAGCCTCTTGTTTTAATAAAGATAAAATGACATTTAAATAGCACCAGTTTCTAAAGGAGATCTGTTGACAGTATTTTATTTTCAGTTATTCCAGGGCAATTTCGACCAATACACTATCGTTGTTTACCGCTTTGTCCCACCGTTCAAGGCACGGTACGTTAGATTTCATCCAAAGACGTGGTATAAGTTCATATCCATGAGGGTTGAAGTTTATGGTTGTGCTTTTGGTAAGTTTTAAAAATTGCTTTTTTAAATCTGACTTTAAGGGATAAACCAGGGCTTGACACTAACTTTTCAACTTACTAGGCTAGTTGCAAGTGACAACTAAAAATAATGTTACCAGCTAAAAAATCATTTTTACTCGCCAAGGGTTGAAATTCTGAGATTACTTCCATGAGAAACACAAAAGCTAATTCAGTTTCTTTCATTTTGTTTACTAGCCAAAGTTGCTTGTGAAAAAAAAAACCTTCTTGACCACACTAAATTTCTACCAGTGTCTTGCTAATTGGGTACCGTTAGTGTTGAGTCATGTAAACAGTAGCTATAGCTATTTCTTGTTTTAAATCCTTTCTAGGAACATAGCGACCAATGAAACTCGGCCTTAGTTTTCTTGTAGGTCAACCTCTGGCAGCTTGGTACCTAAACAAACAAATGGAAGTCAATATGTTATTTTTATTTTAGCGGCTAGGTAGATCGAATCTAGTTATTGGTCTTTCAGGCGATTATGCGAACGTTAGAACGAAGGCTCAAAACTATGAAAATGACAATCGTTGTCGATTATTTTTCACTTTCATAATCCAAAGAGGTATTTTTAGTTTATTTGTGTTGTGAAATTTCGTCGAAAACAGACAAAATTGGTCTGTTTTGAAAATTGTGAGAAAATATATCTTTTATTATGTTATCGTTATACCAGGAACTGTGTGTAACAAAGCCCTTGGACTACAACGTGGAAGTTTAAAGAACAAGTATATAAAAGCCTCTTCGTACTACGACGTCCGCCACGCTCCATGGCTGGCTAGACTTCATCTTGTCCGTAGAGGTCGCAATGCAGGAAGCTGGGTGACGCGACACAACAACCACAACCAATGGCTACAAATAACCTATACACGTACAATGAAGTTCACTGGAATTCTGACCCAAGGACGACAGGACTACAGCCAGTGGGTAACGTCATTCTGGGTACTTTATAGCCAGGACGGTGCTCATTGGGTGTACTACCAGAAGTATGGACAGCCAAAGGTAAAATCAGTGTATTGAGGTATCTGTATGCCTTCTGATCACAAGGTCGATCCCCAGCTCGGTCGAGATTGGAATATTTGCACCACCTCGTTTTCGCCTAAGCTAACGCAGCTTTCCATCCTTAAAAAGTCGGAAAATAGAGCACCAGTATCTGCTGGGAGCTAACCTGCGATGGATTAGTGTCCCGTCCAGTGAGAGTCGAAGACTCTCAACCACTTAACAATCTTAACAATACAGAAAGCGGATAAAATGAAAGGTCCATGGGGCACTTAGCCTGTAAATGATTTAAAGTATTAATATTTAGACAGAACGTCCAATTTGGATAAGTTATGATCGATGGACACGAATCATTTCAATATATTAAATACTAATCAAACCAAATTGCTAGAACAAGACTGGTTTTGTTGGAAATATTAAGTTTAGAGTATAATTCTTGTACTTAGTCAAAGCAAACAAAATAATTAAAACAAAAACAACAGCAGAAACACAAAGAAGGTATTTCTTTAATATAGACCATTTTACGGTCTTACTTTAGGCATAAAATAAAAGGCGAAGGTTTACTCGGCAAAAATTGAAACTTCTTCCACTGTTTTAAAGCAAAGCAGTTTCGTATTAACAATAAATACATAAACAGGTAATGACATCTCCTCTAAAGGGGTTTTTCAGTGTCATATATTAAAAACCCTCTCTCTCAGTTAAGAATCCCAACTGGTAGGAGGCAAACCACTTGGCTATTTACAAAGCATGGTGAATTTGCCCCTGGGATCACCGAGGACAAATTCATTCAGTAGTCCGAGTCGGGGATTTGAACCCGGGTTTTCCGCATTCAAGTCCCCAACTCTGACCACTGAGCCACGCTGCCTCCAATAATTATGTTTACAACTTTTACTGTATCGGGTTAAAATTAGCCTCCGTTTCATGTGAAGGCTTGGTTACATTTTAGGAACTGTGACGAAGTTTAATGTTATCTTTGTCCAAAGGAGGCATACTCAAACACAGCGTGTTTTGGATTTCCCATAATTTTCTTATATTTTAGAAGAAGAAAAAATCAACGAGTTCTTGATTGGTGAAGTCACTTCGAGTGCTTTTTATAGAATCTAAACACCTGTGTGTCCGACGCTAAAAACCAGCAGCCAAGAGTTAAACGGTTGATAAGTACCAGTATAGTCGCATAAACATTAATGTTTTGACAACATGCTACCAAAAAGTTTAGAAAATTTCATACATGATTATAGATGATATAAGTTTTTATTATATGAATAATGGTGTTTTACATAAACTAAAACACTCTTATTTTCCATATTTTCACTTGTGAAGATATGATAAAGTTTTGTACCAAATATCTGGGATGAACGCGCAAGACCAAATTATATTTTCCCGCCAGTTTTTTGTCGCTTGTTTTCTTCAAAATACGGCGGCTTCTCGAGTTATCTTAGAGGTTTCAGACCACGATTTGCTGAAATTTCTCAAAAGAAAACAAGAATATTTGTGTATAGTTTGATAATAAAAAAAAACATTTAAATAGAAGTTATAGTTTCAGGTATAAGGAAAATTGCTGCAGTCTGAATGATTAAGAGAATTTTAAAAACCTAAAAAAATTTCAATCTTAGTTTGTTTGTTTTTTCGTTTTTCGAGTTGTTTCATTCACCTCGCGGCTTTTCTTGTGGTTTTGTACGGTTTTCTGCCTTTTTCCTCGTGGTGTGCAGTCTTCAAACGGGAACTTTTTCCAGTCGAAAGTACTTAAGACATAATCTGTTGTTGAGTCTAGCCTAGAAAAAGTTTAAGTTAATGACTACTGTAGTCTGCAAAAACGTTGCAAAAGAATATCAAAAACCTATTTCGAAAAGCATTGACAGCGTAGAAAGCATTAAAATAAGTTCAGTTCTATTTTAAGTATTTTATAATTTTTATTACAGACGCTCCGAGGAAATGCAGATAGAAACAGTGTTACAACAAACACCTTTGATCCCCCAATCGAAGCAAGAAGTATCCGAGTGAATCCTCGTGGGTGGAACTCGCGTATTGCAATGAGAGTCGAGCTCCTTGGATGTGTTCTTGGTGAGTAGTTTTGCTTTATTTTCTTCAGTGTAATGCACCAATTAATGTTACTCTTGTTGGGATGGAGGGTGATGGGAATGGATGTGGATTTGACATTTTAAGCCCATGAACCCTTAGTCCATAATTTGTTGTCAAAAAGAATCAAAGTGCCCACCCTGGGATAATCCAGACATCAAAATGAAAGAACTTTTTTCTTGAGGACAAACAAGTACAAAATATAAACTAAAATTACCTTTTAGCTCGTACCCTTTACTCGTAGTGTAGCCTTCACTCGCAGCGAACTCTTCACTCGCAGCGAACTCTTCACTCGCAGCGACCTTCACTCTCAGCAAACTCTTCACTCTCAGCAAACTCTTCATTTGCAGCGAACTCTTCACTCGCAGCGAACTCCTTCACTTGCAGCGAACTCTTCACTCGCAGCATACTCTTCACTTGCATCCTCAGGCCAGTTAAGGCAAGGGTCACACTCGATCGGCGCTCTACTCTAAAGCAGTTTTTTGGCGATTTCTCGAGTGTTCCTTGAAAAATATTTTGTCATCTTGGTACAAAAATCGTCAGCCAAATTTACTCTACATTGTAAAATTTTCTTTTAAATTTTTTTACTTTTTATAAATTCTGTGTTTTTCGTTATTTAGGCAAATTTTGGTACTCATTTCCTATCGCCTCGCAGGCAATTTTTTTTTTTTTACATTTTACTTAGCCAGTTAGGGTTCCTTTGAAAGTTCTTAAATTGAAGTTAGTGAAAACAAACTACGCTCGTTGTCCTGAACTCGTTTTTTTAAATATATTTGAGTTCAAAGTAAGAACTTCGCGAAATGGCGGCTTTGAACTCAAATAACAGTGATCACAACTTCTCAGAAACCACGAGCGTAGTTTGATTGTGTTAGATCATGTTTGAACCTTTCATATTTTGTAAAAGCGGTAGCGATTTGCAGTAATTTTCCTTGCCTGCAAAGCGAGTTTTTGGTTTTTGGTGCCTCTGGCTTCCGAAGATCGGCGATTCTTGTTCGCAGGAACTTCATCCCGTTAGAGCTAACTTATTAGTTATGGAAACTGTGCTTTGATCAATCAAGTCCAGAAGCAGTCTATTGTTACTAACATACTCCGTACACTCACAGTGTAATCTTCACTCTGACCATCACTTTCACAATCAGTTTCGTCTTCACTCTCAGTGTCTTCTTCACTTTCAGTGTAGTATTCACTCGTAGTGTACTCTTCTCTCGCAGTACACCCTTCACTTGTAGTGTCCTCTTCACTCGCAGCATCCTCTTCTCTCACAGTGTACTCTTCACTCGCAGCGTCCTCTTCACTTGCAGCGTCCTCTTCACTTGCAGCGTCCTCTTTACTTGCAGCGTCCTCTTCACTTGCAGCGTGCTCTTCACTTGCAGCGTCCTCTTTACTTCCAGCGTCCTCTTTACTTGCAGTGTCCTCTTTACTTGCAGCGTCCTCTTAACTTGCATCCTCCTCGTCACTTGCAGCGTCCTCTTCACTTGCAGCGTCCTCTTTACTTGCAGCGTCCTCTTTACTTGCAGCGTCTTCTTTACTTGCAGCGTCCTCGTCACTTGCAGCATATTCCTTATTCAAAACCTACTCTTCCTTTACTGCCTAAATTTCGCTCGCAGCCAACCATATTTTTGAACAGCCATAAAGTTGTTTTATATTTCGAACTTTTCGTGTTTAGCAATTTTATTTTTTTTATCTGGTGTATTTAGTTTCAATACTTGGTATCAGCTAAAACTAAGGTAATATTTTCAGGGCGATGCCAGGCTTCCCTGGGTATTGAAGATAACCGTATCGCCAATCAATTAATGACTTCATCGAGCTTTTATAATTACTGGTGTGCGCCCTACTTTGGCCGTCTATACCAGCGTCGTTACAGCAGATTTGGTGGCGCTTGGTGTGCTAAGAAAAGCGACCGCAAGCAGTATCTCCAGGTTGATTTTGAAGCCTTGGCTCAAATCAAGGCTGTGGCAACACAAGGCCGACATAACTCGAACCAGTGGGTTACTAAATACTACATCACATACAGCAAAGATCGATCAAGATTCGTTTATTACAAAGAGAAGAGAGTTCCTAAGGTAAAGTGTGATTCTTACTTCTTGTTACTGTAAGTCCTTGTTCTTGTTCTGGTTACTGTAAGTTACTGCGAATTCGTCCCAAGCGTACTGCTCTAATGTTAATCAAACTGTTGCATGCCAAATCATGCAGGCTTCAACAGAAAATCAAACCCTTTGACGTAATTGTTTTGGTTATGTAAATTATTTTAAGCATTTGAGATAGTAAAACGTGGGGAAGAAAACCAGGAATTAAACTCTGCGAAACCGGAAAACCGCTGTTACCAACTGAGTTATGAAGCCTTAAGTTATTGTTTCAATAATGCCACTTTAAGGTTTACGCGATTATTGAGGCTGAGTACGAAAACAATAACGTCATAAATGATCATAGTGGTTATATACCCAAATTTGAACAATGCGAGAAAAGTATTCAAATTAATTGTTAACGTTTTTTTTGATAATGAGTTTTGTAATTTCATAGCTCCTTCTGTAAAAGCACTGCATCGGTGTCGGGTTTGATTCCCAGTAAAGCCTGAAAAAAAATTTTTTAGGGGACTTCGCATTTGCAATTGCTTAAAATTGTGTACATATGCGTGAAAATCACTCATAACGTCATTAGTTGCATTAGTAATGATAGTAGTTGTAAACAATGGTAGTACTATTAATGCTACTAACTATTAATACTACTATCATTACTACTGCTATTAGAATTAATATTTAACAACTATGCCAGTCGTCGTTTAGCGATCCCGACGGGGTTAATTGTTTTAGTTTTTAACAAAATATTTAAATAAAAATGCGTTTTTAAGAATAAAATCTAAACGTTTTTTCTGTTTTATGCACACGCACAAAAGTGGCATTTTGTCAGTTTCGTTTACACTTTTCTGATGTTGTTATTTTGAAGAGCACACTCTTAGATTTTCAGCAAATTTTTAAAGAAAAATATTCTGTAGTTATCAGTAAACATCGCGAAGAATGCCCGGTCATTTCGATATTTTAGCTTATAGGCCCTGCCGAACCGGTACAGTCAAACTTTTGAACTGGGTCGCTAGCCCTGCTTTTAGCGTAAATCTCACGGAACACAACTCCAATCTTTCTGACGTATAACACTATGAGCTAAAACACGTCAAATATAGAATTTTCAACGATATTCATTGTGAAAAACGTTGCGCAACTCTCGTTTTAATTACTCCAACCAAAACTCGAGACATCCATAATTTCAGTTGCAAGATTAGGAATGTTATGAACACTTTAAACCGCCAAAAGCATAGGAATGCTACCAACACGGGCTTTAAACCTCCAAAAGAATTGCAACTTGCCGGATTTGGCATATAATCGAACTATAATTAGAAAAGTCAAATTTTGTTGTTCTTTTTGTGTTTGCTGGAGTTGCTTCATCGTTTAAAGCAAAAATGCCTGTTATTGTCTGAAACCAATGGAATTTTTACTTACGCCGTAAAATCAATTAATTATGGTTATCACGAGCTACGGGACTCAACAAGAGCTCTCGAAAATTGATATTGATCGCTTTGGTAAATGCTGATAAATCATCTAAAAGTCGTGGATATCGCGAGCTGCTGGAGCCAATCAGAGCTATCAAGAACGATATCAATTGCTTTTGTTATACTAATATTATATATTTGCCGCTTTTTAAAACTTTTTTAGTAAAAGTGTCCAAAAACCTTGGCTTTAAAAGTATTTAGAAATTGATATTTCAGTAGCTGTTCCACAACCAACAGCTCATCCTTTTTCAGATATTTAATGGAAACTACGAAAGAGATATAGTGGTAAAACACCGTTTCCTGAAACCACTACTGGCGCGTTATGTACGAATTCATCCAGTGTCTTGGAAAAGTTGGATATCCTTGAGAGTCGAGTTCTACGGATGTGTTGTCGGTAAGTTGACCTAAATTAAAGTTATTGCATCTTTTGTTGTCGGTGATAAAAACCTGATGAAATTCGCTCTTTGTTTTTGACTGTTTTGTTTACGTTTTTGAGAACCCTTGCCAATTTGTTTGTGAAATGCTTTAGGCCACCAAGTCTAGATATAAAGGTTGAACTCTAGAAGATAATCACATTTAAAAGACAGGTGTGAAAATGTGGCGCTCGGAGCCCAAATGGAGTACATTTTTTAAAATTGAGATATTTACATTAAAGAAAGTCTTCTTTATCCTTAATTCCAGCCAATTAAAACAAAAAATATATAACTTCTTTAGAAAATATTTGGAAGTTTTTCTCTTCATCTTTCACTTTTCCTTTTTCTTTCATCTTTCTGCTGTGCAGAAAGCTTAATAAACACAAGGAGAGTTCACATCTTGATGAACTGACTGAGACCGATAGGAATAACAACACATAATGACACTTAAACATGTTTTATTCAGGCGTTCGTTGTGACAAACCCCTTGGGTTGTCAAATGGCCGTATCAAGAACCGCGGCGTGACTGCATCATCCTTTTGGAGTATTTTGGAAGCTCCTTGGCGAGGACGACTCAACACAAAACGCATGGGTCGTAGAGCTGGTGGCTGGGTAGCGCGTAATCAGAATACTTATCAATGGCTCCAGGTGGACTTTGATGGAGCAATGAAAATCACAAAGATTAACACACAAGGCAGATCAGACGCCGACCAATGGGTTACGCGTTACTACTTACAGTATAGCACAGATGGTGCTCACTTTGTTTATGTCAAGTCTAATGGGAATAATTATGTAAGTATCAATGCAAGAGCATACAACACTTGGCCTCTTAAGCACTTGACCTCTTAGGTAACAGTTCTCATATTGAAGGAGGCAGCGTGGCCCAGTGGCTAGAGTTGGGGATTTGAATGCGGATAGCCCGGGTTCCAGACCCCAACTCGGACTATTGAATGGATTTTCCTCGGTGATCCCAGGAGCAAACTCACTATGCTTTTTAAATAGCCAACTTGTTTGCCTCCTACCAGCTGGGATTCTTAACTGGGAAAGAGGGGATTATACCATGATACTGTCAAAAATCTCCTAGTAATGATGTCAGCGAATATCGAGACATGTTTTGTAAACTCAAAACTTCAATCTTTGTGCTGCTTTCTTGACTATTTTTTTATATTCTGAATAAACGTCAATGGACAATATTTTTCCATATACCGAGGCATTTGACATTGACTTGAAATTGAACTTCATAGCCACATCCCACAAGCATTGCTCTTTGGCTACATTTTATGTTCTTTTTGGGAACCTGAGCCTATTTGTTAGCTATGCCATGCTGATGAGGTCTAGAAATCTCAAACACCTGCTTATAAGATCTAACAAAGGTAGCTGGCCCACTCAGGGGTAAGCTTTGGCGTTCTACTACACGGAACAGCTATCATGGCTGCCAGCATTCACGCTCCATGACGACTTCACGGCGGACAAAGTGTGTCATTGTGTTTTGAATACTAAATACCTCACAAAGTGAGGTAAATTTGTGCATAAAAACGGTTGCCAGCGCAACCAGCGCACGTGACGTACTGTTCATTGTTTTGGAAGTATAAGAAATTTGGTTTTATTCACGCAAAGACTCCACGCAAATGTTACCGATGTCGCCATGTTAATTTTAAAACCATTTTGCAATGTTGAATAAATAAAAATTTAGTTCATATTTTTGTTTCCAAACTTGTATTTGTAGAAAACATAAAACTGAAGCTTAGTACTAAACATGACAGTAATTTTATTTTTAAGTCTGATTCAAAGTTCAGCGATAAAATTGTTCGCAAATAATTTTGCATGTCTGCGCAAACTAGACCAAACGTGGAGTTTCGAAAGTCAACAAGTTTTTGCAAGGTTTATATGCTAAGTTTTAAAATACAAAAGCCAAATTATGCCATAAAACGTTGAAAAATTTAATAATATTCTTTCATTACTCTCCGTAAAAATAACAACTACAGTCACTAATAAAAAGAAAAGTAAAGTTTCTGTGACAACCCCGGTTTTCAGAAGGGCGTTGGAGGGCGTTCTTATTTTTAGGCCCGAAGCTTGTTGTATATCTTCATACTGTCAATATACATTTATTGACAAAAAACAAGTGTCAAATGAAGGAATCGGGGCGTATACCAAATATAGTGACGTTATCTTCAGAAAGGACATTTAGAAACCACATTCAAATGGGACGTCATGGCATTCTCAGAATCTTCTGGTGGAGTCTTTCTCTATATAATCTCTAAATAGGGCTCTCAAAAAAAAAGTTTAACAAACCCCAGCGGAGCATCGAAACTGGATGAATAAGTTTTTATAGATAAAGAGGAAATTAAATGGGAGCGCGGAAAAAACGAACTTTATATTCAGGGGAGGCGGAACCAGGTGTGTGGGGAGGACAGGCCCCCAAAAAACTTTGATGGGGGCGGGGGCCTGGGGTTCCCCCAATAATAGAGTACGAGAATAAGATTTAAACGCGCGCTTGTTTATTCAAGCAAACTCTTGTCGAGAACGATAACAAGTTTGCTGGGAAAAGCGCTCGCCCGCTCAAAATCTCGTACTCGGGTCTCTAATTTTGATGAGGAACTAAGCCTCAGGGTAATTCTTTGGTTACTACATGTATTACGCATTTTTGTTTTAATTTTTGTTATTGTTTTCAGGAATTGCGAGAAAAATCACGTTCGGTTCGTGTTTTCTAAGCACTTCTTTCATGAGCTAAAACATTTGCGGGTTATTCTATCACTGAACAGAACGCGCGCGCTTGTTTCATATTTCTACATGATACCGTAATGATATTTGATCTGAAAAAACATTTTGACACTTCCACGGTGATTTTGAAGCCCCTCCCCCCGCGGAAGTTTTTGCTTCCGCCGCCCGTTTATGACCTGTAATAGGTGAGTGTAGCGGCCACAATAGTGGCAAATTTTCAATACCAGAAGCTTCCATTCAAGTTTTAGTTTACTAAGAATAAACTTGAAAATACGTATGAAAAAACATAAACTCGCGGAAACCAAAGTTGTTACAATATATGGTAATATTTTTATATATGAGGACAATTTTTTTACAGTAAATGGATTCAAAATATATCAATTGTATTTCAATTTTCATCGACAATCATATCTTAATCAGCGTACAGCAGTCACTCAAGAGCACTTAGAATTTGTAGACACGCAAAAGTACCCTTTCATGGCAGAACACATTCAAAATATTTTATAAGAATCCAGTTTATAAGAATCACAAGACTCAAAATCCTCGCTTTAATAATTAGCTAAGAATCAGTTTAAGTTCAATTTAAGTTTTTAGATTAGTCATCATCCAATATCTAATAAAGACTGATGCCCAATCCCTGTATCAAAATAATTCGTATTGGTATTTGCTTTATTGTGTTTTAAAAATCTAGTTCAGTTTGAACTGATTGTAAATACTAGGCATTATTTGAGGTCGAGATTACTGGTAAAGCTAAAAAGAAACGTGGCTCACGTGAAATGTTGTATTCTCTATCGAGTGTATGAATTTAAGTCAATTTTAAATAAACTTACTTTTTACATTTTCCAACAATTAAACGAAAAAGAAATTCCTAACAAAAACAATATTATTATCAATTGGTTAAATGCCTTTTAAAATTAGTGATTGCAAAATGTTTGCTGCTCATGCATTTGCAGTTACAAATGTTTGTAGTCTTGTAACTCGTACAGGTTTCCTTGTGACAAAGAGATCATTTGACTTATTACAGTAGATTCTTGGTCTTATTTTTGCATAGTGTCTCATGTCCGTCTGCCTCGTGCAACTCAACACGCACACTTTGAGTTGGTACATTCCTGAGTCAAGCTAAAATGACTGAACTATTAAAACATAGCTAAGATATTTCCTTCTAATCGAGTAGCAACCCAGCCATGCAAACAAAAGCGCCGCAGCACGAACAGTGATTTTGTTTTGTAAGTTCCAGATGATCAAATCAGCGCTGATGGCTGATTAGCGAAAGCAAGTAGCGTTGTCACCTTAAAATCTACTGTAAAACAAAACTGCACTTTTTCCATCCATTTTGATTTAACTGCCATACAAGTGTCTTCAGAGGAATGGAGATAATCAATTTATTTTCGGTCCATTATTAGTGATCAACTGACTTTTAGCAAACTCTCGGGGTGGTTAGTTTTTAAAATATCAATTTTCGGTAATCAGTTTTTAAAACCCTTTTTGACCCTCTTATCGTAGTAATCTGATTAATCTGAGGAATTGAAACTGGGACAGAATAAAGAAGAGGCACTGAGACAGGTGTGATTAATAGACTCCAAATCATGTTGTCTTTTTTTAAAACATCTTTTTTTTCCAGTTTTGATCCTGAAAAATTTGACAATAATTCATGTTTTATTTAGTTTAGTTTCCTATTTTTAAAAAATGCTAGTGTATTTTTAAACTAACTCTGGCCGTGTAGTACAATTATATTTTAGCTCCAACTCCGATTAATGTTTTTTTTAAAATTGATGAGCTTAAAGATAAAAAGTTGTTTGGTAATTCTCTTAATTGACCTAACAAGATTTATAAGAAATCAGACAAGAGATTGAGAGAGATTAGAGAGCCCCTTTGAAATGTTTTTTAAAATTATAATCATAAACGAAAATTCGATACCTTGATCCAAAGGTCGATACTTAGACAACAAATTTTTTTTTAAGAACAAAAAAGAAAGTTAATTTACGCTCATCGTTTTACCAAGTTAGTGACGGTGATGAAAGAAATATTTAATAGAAACTTAGGCAGAAAGTATGATAATTTATGGAGCGTACCTACCTTCAAACTGCATACAATACATAACTTTAACATTTCCGAATTAAAATATTGCTTCCCCAAACCAATTAAATTGGAGCACCTCAAGCTTTAAGCGTAATGATAATTTTCAACTAAACTTTCTAATACTTGTATTTTGAAACTAGAATATTCTTGTTCTAAACAATGTTTGGACTGTTGTTTGTGTCCGATAGGTAACTTTATACAGACTTTAGTACGTTTATTTTTCTTTCATTTGTTTTGAAACAAGAGTGCTAATGGTTTCTTGTTTTGGCCAATGATAACCGGGGTTGTTTTCGAATATCTTGATTTAACCGTTTTGTTCATGGCGCAAAGATTTTGGCGCTTCGTTTGTAACGAACAGCATGAAAAACCGGTTATTATGGCAACGTTTCAATAGAATATTTTATTGACATTCAAAAGGTGGAATGTAATTAAATCAAAGCAACAATAGCAGAAATTTGCGTTGTAAATCAAGTAAAATTCCGGCATTAACAGGTAATTAGCATTACTTTTTTTCAGACGTAACTGATTTTTTTTAAAAAATCGAATTTTATTATTTCCCATGCAAAAAACAAAACAAAAACTGGTTGCCACTGGGGTGTTAAAGTTTCAATAAAAAGAAAAATTGCAAATTGTTTCCATGCGTCGCCTCGAAATATGCATGTGTTCTGTAATGACACTTGTCAATTAAACTGTCTCAAAAACTACCTGCTACTTTGCAGGTACGGTTTTCAGTAAAACTACACAAATCCCATTGACCAGTTGATAACTCTTGTTTAGTGTCTTGACGGCGGGTGCCTTTATAACCGCCATTGACGTTGTTTTATTTGCTTTAGCACTGATCGAGTCAGAGTTTACTGCTGGTCTAAGAGTAAAATTGTAAAGACGGCACTCTTCTCTTTAAACATACTACTACTACTACTACTATTACTACTACTACTATTACCACTACTTTTACTACTACTACTATTACTACTACTACTACTAGTATTACTACTACTATACTCTACTACTGCTACTACTACTACTATTACTAGTAGTACTACTACTACTATTACTACTACTATACTATTAGTACTATTAGTACTACTACTACTACTCTACTACTACTGCTACTACTACTATTACTAGTAGTAGTACTACTACTATAACTACTACTACTATTACTACTACTCTAATACTACCATTACTCTCCATTACCACCGCTATACAGATCTTCCAATCGTACTGTTAGAGAACAAATATGACAATTGAGGATGTTCTAGCCGAAGTCAAAACCATAGCTAATGCACTGAATTTGTGTTGTGAAAAGATGTTGCCACGTGCATCTTAAAATTGGTGCACGCCTTGTCCATGTGACTAAGTCTAAGTCATGCTGCAGAGGGCAAAGGACAACTTGCAACAGATTTTGGTATCATTCTAGGTTCTTAATCTTTTATTTTCCAGAATGGCTGTAAACAGAAATATATCTACTCTGTGCTAGTAACACAGTCAATAATATACTATATATATGATATTGGTGTTTATTATATAGATAGGACTCTACGAGTGCTCTGATTGGTCAAAAATCTGTTTTATCAGAGTACAAAACATAGAAAAGCGTGTGTTTTTTCGGCGTGTCTAATCTATAATACAAAAGAAACGAAGAAGTCTAAGCCGTGTATTATACTGTGAAGAAATACTCCGAGCATTTGAGAACACTAGAGAAATAAATCGACCGATTTTCCTCAAATGCCCGTCTTGTTTTATCAATGTAATACACGATTTAGACTTCTTTGTTTATTAAATATATTGTATGGATAGCAATAAAAAACACTAGTACTAACGGTAGTGATAGTATTTGACAGAATATTCAGATTCTAAAATTTAGTGATTAAAAGTTGCCGACAAAACTGGAAACAACGCCTTCTAATTAGTGCCTGGGGTCAGTAGTTCAGATGCAATTCCTACTTTTACGATTTAGTGTATATTTGTAATTGATGCAAGTATCTTTGAATTATCTCTAAGGCCCAAAACATTCTGTGACAAATATGAAATAAATCGCAACTCGTTTATTCATTATCCAAGACTTTTTTTAAAAAAAAAAAAAAAAACAAATGCCAAATAAAAGCTGTTCAGGCTATACCGCTATTGTACTCGGCTATAGAACAAAATGGTTCGATATTCTGTTTCGTTTAAATTTATGCAAGTTGCAACATTTCAAGCTTTTCAAAAATTGTAGTTTTATTAGAAAACTTTCCCGCAACCCAATGAAAAATGCACAACTGCTTTGATTTTGCTCCACATTTTCCTTTTTTCACTTGTAGACAAGACTTGTTCTTTTGAAACAACCCATTATGCCACGGCCGCATAAATCGTTGGTAAACTAGAAACAAAATGCTATTTTCCGATAAGCTTTGTGCCCACGCACGAACGTGTCAAGATTGAGTAAAATTACTAAAAATGAGTTCTAAGGATCGCAGAACAGCATTCAGTAATTCTACTCGCATTCTTTGTATAATCACATTTTAGGTCGAGACGAACCAGTTTTTTGTACGAAGCAACTATTTCAGTTTCGATGTAGTATTTTACCTGACTTCAATAGTTTTTTAAAACTATTCAACAAATAACTTTTCTCTTTAGTCTTTAACTTAGAGCCTGAAAACCACGTTCGAATTCGTGTCTTCCATTATTTGCTTTAATTACGAATTGCTTTTTCTAAAATTTAAAATAAGCAACGCAACAACACGTGAATGCATCCCTTTGCCATTAGCTTTTATTTGGTAAAGTCCATGTTTTGCTTTTTCTTGCCAATCTAACAAAATAGAATTCAATTCTTTATTGCGAATCGGCAATTTATTTGCCAAAGGAAAAGGCGCTAAATGGATAGTAGCAAGACAATAGTTAATAAAGAAATCGTTAAGTTTTTCCCATACTATCGCTTTATTACTTTATTTCACTACCGGAGTTTTTTCTGAATTATCTACAGCTTAACATTTTTTTCCAAATTTGTACACGTTAGACAACCTGACTTTCAATTATTTACAATACTCCACTGTTTTAAAATAGTAGACATTATGCCATTTTAAATAAATTTTTTTAAATCTTGACACAAAATAAATTTCTTGCCAGCAAGAAAAACTATCTTATAGCAATATATCTTTAAAATATAAACATCAACTTTCGCATCAAAAAAAAAAAGTCAAATCAAGCTTGCCATCAAGGTCAATTGCTTGGAAACAGAACAAAACGCTTTACTTTCAACTTATACTTAAAATATCTAAAATATCAGATAACAACGAAGCTATATAAGTAGTAACGAAGTTAGTGGTCAACTTTGATGTCGTAGCAACCAAAGTTTTATGAAACAACTCACGGTTCGTTCTTCGCTTATTTCAAAACCATGAGGACGAAATCATATCCAGAATCAGTCTACCAATTTGACTGCAACGAAAAAAATAAATAAACCTGATATACGTCCTTATTCTTAGGATTACCAACTGAAACATGTTAAGAAATCTTTAAACCTATAGATACATCTACAGTATTCTATCTATCGAAAATTCACAGGATGAAAGTAAAAACACTTTACTTATTTGGCAACAACAGCTGTCTCGCCAACGCAGACATTGTCTGGTATTTTTATAACCTGATAAATATTCAAAACATTACTAAGTCATAACTTCCTCCATTTTCCCGCCATAGGAAATAATGTTCAGACTTTTCTTTACAGCTTCGGCAACGTCCTC
Source organism: Zoanthus solanderi (assembly GCA_024336925.2). Lineage (NCBI taxonomy): Eukaryota > Metazoa > Cnidaria > Anthozoa > Zoantharia > Zoanthidae > Zoanthus > Zoanthus solanderi. The sequence continues at coordinate 6,092 of JANCMA020173606.1, read as the reverse complement.
TAACTTGATTTCTTCAGGGTAGCCTCGTCTAATGATGTCCTGTTTGTGTTCAAGGAAGCAATGTTGAAGAGTTGATACACTTCCCGGTCGGCAAATTCGAAGCCACGCAACGGCCTCCGCGGCCGTGAATTTATAATGTTTAATCAAATAACAACCGATCAAAGTCCCCGTTCGCCCTAAACCCGCTCTACAATGAACCGCTACCGCTCCATCACAATGTTCAACTAATCTTGTGAACTTTTTTACGATTGACTTACTGGGAATTCCACCATCTTCGAAATAGAGGTCTTGATGAGAAAAGCCGTTAGCTGTGAAACACCGGACATCGTAAACCATTCCGTATTTGATCATGTTGTCGTCTCTATTCAGGCGAACAACTGTTCTGACATCATTTTGCTTAAAATACTTCCTTAAAACTTTGAATCTACTTGCTTTCGTTGTATTTCTTCTCTGTGGATCCATTAGGGCTACTATCTTTCCGGGGACAATCCAATTCAAATCGAAAATTCGTTCATCTTCCTCATACATATTAACGCTAAAATCTTCGAATTTGTAAAATCCCAAAGAACTCGCTTTCTCAAACGCTTTTAAGCTGTCCAGAACATTTAAATTGTACGAAGTGTTCCCGTTCATATCGCAGTAAGCCACCAACGTATTTGGTCTAAATTCTCGTTCCATTTTTGTGTAAATCTCTTCAGCAGACATGTTGAGTTGTGAAATGGCGAACGTACCACAAAGAAATACTGCCCTTGTTCGCTTCTTCATCTCTATAAGACCTTCCTGCGCCGTTGTGTAGACCACAATCTTTTTCGAGCTCGGTACTACATGAAGTTTCGTGTTCACAAGACAACAGAAACGGTAAATGCCGGCCAGATTCGATGGGCCAAAGTAAGGCGTGTCGACAAGTTTACAACCATCCAAACTCCAATTTAGATCCACGCCAAAATAGTGAAAAGCCGAACTGTTTTTCGGTTTACACGAAACAGTGACAAAATAAAGTCGATCTTTTAGTAACTCACAAGAACTAACTATATTCATATCCCACATTTTTCTTTTCTAGATTTTCTTAGTTGTGGCGTACACATTAACTTTCACTATCTCCTTCTCCCACCAAAACAAACGTAAACTAACTGTTGTCGTGGCTGGTAATCATGCTTTCATTCATTCATTGCGTGCATGCACGCGCCCACTCAACCTGAACCAAATCTTTTGATTGGTCGTGCAATGTTTATGTGGACATGTAATTGTTCTAATGGACCAATCACAAGATAGCGGAAAATTTTCAACTGCTAGCATTATAAATACAAACACCAAGCAAATTGGCGCGAAATTATTTGTTGTGATTTTTCCTCTCACGTGGCTTCAACGTGAGTAATATTTTCGAATAACGTCAACAAAATTTTTGTACTTTCGGAGATTTTTTCTAAATAAGAATAGTTTTAAACTTTTTCGTCAGTATAAATGTTTTTCAGAACTTTAATGTTTTTATATCAAAAGACTTCAACCGTGAAGTCCCTCAATGAAATGTTTCGCAACATGAATTGAAATAGTTATGTAAATTAACTCTTTCAAAATTCTTAGAAGTGAGTATTAGAGCAGAAAATGTAATGCAAACCAGTGGTCCTCCTTCTAGAAATGCTTTGTTGGAACATGTCGATACAAAATAAGGAAATCTGAGACGTGCTTCAAGAAACTATCGACTATCGTTTACTGCCACACTTGATAGCTTAAAAAAATATCTACATACGCAACTGTAGTAATAATTAAAATTCAAGCCCAATACGAAAGCGAGAAACATTACGCAATGGCAATTTACCAGTTTTGTAATTCTAGTTAAAACAACAAAACATAAATATATTTTCCAAAAAGCGTGTCCAAAACCGAAATAATGCGCTCGAGTATTTCTGTTGTATTTCACACAAATTTCACTTTCTCGACATAACTTCCTGTTACTGTTAGAGTAAACCAGGAAATAGATCGTGCCTGTTTACAAACTCATTAACGAATTCTCGGAAACCAACTGGTTTTTATTGAATACGAAATGAGAAAACAAACAAACCGTTAAATGAGACAAAAACCATTCAATTCCTCGTATAAAATTTACAATATTAAAACTGGGTTTGTCACCAGGTGGATCCTTTGCCTTTGGCAAATAAAAAGAATATATATATGTTACTCTGGTGTTTAAAATATGAGTTATGTACAATAAAAACGTTTTCCGACGTTTCGGTTGTATTCAACAACCTTCATCAGGGGAAGTGAAAGATAAAAATTTTTTACACAAAAGCTAAGATATAAACTAAAGCGCTAATTAAAATTCTAAAGTTAGTGTCATCTTTTCTTTTCTGCAACAGTCAAATGCAAATACTCCTTGGGGAGTAGTGCTCCATCGTCTCGGTTGAGGCTCGTTTCTCTGAGGGCTGCGTTTCTGTTCTGTGAGCCGATGTAGCGGACGATGTAATACCCTCCATTGAGTGACGACCTTATATCCTACAAGGATATGTAAGAGCGCATTTTAGCATGCCAGAATGGAAATGCAACACATGAATCTTGCATTATAAGGCTTCTTAATAACTGCTTAGTCGTATACGGAAATACGTGTCAGAGCATATCTAGAGAATCAGATTTGATTAATTATCAGTTCGAAAAAATTGATACGAGTGGTATTTTTAGGAAAAACTGCAACGACAAACCACATGCAACCCAAGCTTAGTATTAGTTCATCGATTGAATCACCTTTACAATTATAATGATTTGTATGGAGTATGAGATAAAATGAAAGGCGATTCAGTCAATGAACTAATACTAAGCTTGGGTTGCCTGTGAACAGACGTATCAGAGTAAAAAAAAAACGGAGAAAAGCCAAAAGGCCGTAGAATTTTGGGTGGAAAAGCTTGGTTATCTAGATCATTTATTGAGTTTTAGTTGTCCAGTCCTGTCCTCTTGAATTTCGGAATTCAAGTTTCATTTGCGATCAAGTTTTAAAAACTTTGGTAACACCTATTGTAATCTCCCTGATTTACATACACCGTACACGTGCTAACCCGGCACAAATCCTCCAGTATGGTTTTTTTGTTCGCAGTAATATCACTAACCGTCGGTGGTCTCAAATAAAAAGCTTTCGGGAACTTTATAGAACAAATGCCTTTGTTTGGTTAGCCTTGCTTTGTTGTCATTAATCATTTATGTCAAAGTCTGCATCTGCGCCAGTTGTGGGATGTTAGTGTTTTTCTTGATCAAACGTTTTGTTTTTGTTACTCCCAACAGATACAAACTTAGAAATGCATAAATGAAGTATCACAGTAAAATAACAAGGCCTCTTAACGAGGGAACTGCAGTTGCGGAAAATTTGCGAGGAGAACACTGACGCCATTTAACAATTATCCCCTAAAGGGGAGGTGAATAGTGGCAACGATGTAAAGCGTCGAGGTATATATCTAGCGCTAGGCACCAACCCTGAGGGGATAAAATGCACTTTATTTTCAAAGAAACAATATAATGTCAACCTTTTTTCTATTTAATTTTTAGAAAGCACGCTTCCTGTCATTTTAACTTTCGCCTCAACATCAACTAATAGTCTTGGATATCACGAGTTACGGGAGCCAATCAGAGCTTGCTAAAATGGATATCGGCTGCTTTGGTAAATACAAAAAAGATATTTGCCCATTGCAGCATTAGTTTTTCTTAGTCGGACTTCGATGGGAGCCCGGGGGGATAGCTATGAAATATTTCGGTGGAGGTATACCGGTGGTGGGTGATTAATTTATAAGTTTTACATCGTGTTGAGAAGTTGATAACTGACGTTTCGGTCTGTAGTCCTTCGTCGTAGTGAATGCGATTTAAATTCCCCAATTTTTCCCGCCCCTCCTCCTTGAGTAGCTGTTTTCCAGAAAAACTATCGAGGACACTAGCACAGTCTATCCACAATCGTTTCCATTTTTTGAGTGGAAATTCCTAGTTTCCTCAGTCTAGATATATAAAATCTCCAATCAAAGTGTCATGCATTTTCGTGAAAAATAATACCCTATTCTAGAGCCAAATCCTTCCTAGGGTAAACTGCTATGATCATATTCTCACAGGGGTGTATCTATTACATGACACTGCCCCCGGGCACAGAAGGTCCGAAAGTATTAAATTTGGTTCTTTGTCTTGATTCTCAAATCGCCGTTGCTAAAGCGCATCTGTTATGATAAGGTAAGCACCTGCCTACGATAGCCCAAATTACGCTTGATTTCAAGCAGCTAGTTATGTATCTTAAAAAAATAAAATAAAATAATGTTCAATAAAGAAATAACCAAAGGAAAGCCCGAGTTCACCCAGCTATGCGTGACAGTCTAACTAGTTGATAGATATCTGAACAGACATAACTAGAATACTGCTGAAAATTAAAAGCAAAACAAAAAGATATTTTTTAAGTCCACTTGCAGCAATGTTTTCCTAAAATTTTGATTGGAAGCCATGTTAAAAGTTATTACTTTTGTTAGCGTTACAAGTACACACCTGTTGATGTGTAAACAAGAAGCATGTCGGTGACGACAGAAAGCAGTTTATATATGAAACCTTATGCGTACTATGTGTTCGCACAGCTGTGTGGAGCTGGTCAATTTCAGGCGCCAATTTTAGTGGTTCATTCCCACCCACGCTGTAACACGATTGATTATTACTTGTGCCAGCAGCGAAGCGCGGCACAAGTTTAGATTTGCCCCGTGTTTTTTTTTTTTTTATTTGTGTCGAGGTCTTCAGCCACTTGATGTAATACTTGATATACCGTGGACAGTGACTGAGAAGCAAAGTCTTGCGTACACAGTCAGAACTCAATAAAATCAAAAGCTTTCCCATTTTATCCACGAGCTGGCACGAGCGTCTTGTTTTCTTTAAGTGTTTGGGTTCTAGTTCCTTCGATGAAGTTTCAATAAATACGTGCTGGAGCGAGAGCAGCCCTACTTCACAGTCAAGATTCCGTTTGGAAAACAAAATCAAGTCTTCCTTATAAAACGCTATTCATAGAACTCCAATTTGAAATTTTATTGCATGATCATTGCTAAAAGTAGTGCAAGGAGGTGACTTTTAAAGAATTAGCTTAACGCTAAGGCAGTTGATATAACAATGAAAGTTTAAGTTTTATATGGAGCGAAATGTATATGGATCAAAAGATGAAGGGATAACGCTCGAAACGTCAGCCGCTTATACCTCTCATTGCAGTGGACGTAAGAAGCTTCAAGCAATCTTTTTTATTGTACACTCACTTCGAGATTTTTTAGAAATTAATCAACATATCTCGTGCAAAAAAAATGGTATTATATATATTAATAAAAATTGCCCTCGATGTAACATACCGGTATTACTGCCCTGCTCTTTTCGACAAGTTCGTGGGTTCTTTTAAGTCCCCGGTTAAACGTCCTTATCCGAGAAGACGCAAAGGTTTAACCATTTCCAGACTGTTAGAGCAAAAGCAGCACCTTCTCCTTAATTATTTTAAGACCCCGAGTGTTGGTCCGGCCGGGAATTGAACCCGAGCCTCTCACACGATAGACTGGCACCTTACCAACTGGGCTAGGCTAACCAGGTGACGGGGAATGGGGCTTTTACTTGGTGTATTAATCAAGGTTGGGTACTACCTTCAGGGTTGTTGACAGTAGGGACACATATTATGGACAGTATCTTTTACAACTACAGTTCCTGTCTACACCCCTTCTTTGTTTCTCTAGGGCAACTCACAATAGAGCCTGTACTAGGAGACGGCGCCTTACAGTAAGCAGTGCTTTGCCTTGAAGTCACATAAATTTTAAAAGCACTAGAGAACACCCATTAAAAGCAATTACATTGACAGATTTTGAAAATATTGTTAAGATAGGCATAAAAATTGATCGAAATAAAGTCAAAATAATTCATGCATGTTTAATTTTACAAGATAATGAAGATTGGAAGAACAAACTTTCACCTCAATCAAATGAAAGATATAAAAGTGGACTGGTTAGGAAACTTAGCAAACTACAAAAAAAGATTACAATGTTTCTTTGTTTGATGTTGTGTGCACGGTCACAGTTATGATCTTTTGTTCTAGGTGTGATGCTTCATTAGTCTATTGGCTG
>JANCMA020173501.1:0-13725 GCA_024336925.2 Zoanthus solanderi | reverse complement strand
CCCCCATAAGCATGAAACTGATAGATGTATAACGAGGCTTAAAAATAAAAACCCAGACTTTCTTTGATATACAATACATAGAGGATATTACACGGTGCCGCAAACATATGAGGTTTATCTTTGAGTGGAAAACATATTTCACGAGTAAGCACAGAAGATAAACTTCATATGTTCAAGCCAACGTGTAACTCTTTTTATTACATAGATATGAGTACTAGTGTTTCGAAAATAAAAAAGAAACTAGACAAAAACAAAGGAAAAACAAATGAATGACGTCAGCGATATCTTCACTAGTGAGGATATTGAAAATATGTCATTCGTATCCCGGATGCAGTTTCATATGAAATCTACGAGTGGCGTATTTTACAGTAAAATACTCATATCTATGAAATAAAATATGTTCTTAAATATCAATCATTCTACAGTAACAAGGAATTTACAAACCTGATGCCTAAACGTTGCTTTTTGATCAATAAGTTTTTGATCCAATTTTGCATTCTTTTCAATACAATTCTCCAGCTTCTGCTGTAATGCTGCAAGTTCACTGTTCTTAAGCTGTTAAGATAAATTCAGTGGAAAACTATATAAAAACCAGTTATAAATTCAAAAAGTACAACTGAAATAAAGCTAATTCAAAATATACCATAACTCTATATATACACAGAGATTACATGCAATGACCAAAACAAAAGTAAAATGAAGAATGTACAGTAACAGGTACCTTAATTAAGAAATTCAATGAGATTCAATATAATTATAAGAGACTAATTTACAGGGTTCCTGCAGCTCGGAAGACCTTCTAATGCCGAAAGCCAAAAAATTTAACCTATTTTTCAATACCAAAAAATCAGAAAAAGGAATCCTTATTTATTAAAGAGATAACGATGCTATAAACACTTTCCATGGTAAGCAAGATCAACATCTTCACAAAAATCTATAAACTTTAAAACCGAATAAAGACAAAAACGTTCTCATCAACAATGGCAGATTCAGAGTTGTGCGGTGCAGTCAATGCAATTGCTCCCGATATGCAGAGAATACGTCAAAGTTTTATCAAGATTTGGCTGCAAGAACTTACTTTCATTCCTATTACATATATTTTTTTAATGGCTTTAAGACCTTAAGAAGAAATTACAGCAAATCTAAGAACTTTTTAAGGCCTTAACTCTGCAAAAACCAAAATAAAGACTTTTAATGACTTTTAATGACACGCGGGAGCCCTGATTCATGACTGATCACTTAGGCTCATCAAGTTGCACAACCACGTTGTTCTTTAAGCCTACAGCAGTCCAAAACGTTTTGCTTGTCATCACGATTTATAGCTGTTTTAAAATACAAGAATTTCCACAGAAATGTATGGCTTCCGGACCCTTAACTAACTCATACATTTATTAGGAAACTCGTATTTTAAAACAGCTATAAATCGTTAACTATTGATCCGTTTAACACCAAACTTTGGGATTTTGCTATTTACAGTGTGACCTTTCTTTTTATATTAGTCATGTTTCGTAACTATAAGAATTAAGGGACTTGTACCCAGGCTCTCGGTATGAAATCCGGAAATGCAGCTTTGCTACTCTTCAGTTGCATGTTACGTCATAGGCCTCAATAATTAGAATCAAAATTTAACTTTGAATCCTATTAACTGTATTATTTGATATGTTTAAGAAAACTATGGTTTTAGTTGTATGTCAATATTATTATATTATAACACGTGGTTACAAACGAAGAATTCATTAATTAAGGTTAATGCTCTTCGTAGTTCCAGTCGTTTTTTCCGTTCTCGATGATTTTAAAGCTGTCAGTTGACGGGACTTTAATCAATCGCAGCTTGGATCTTAGCTTTTTTCCTTTACCTTATATACCTCACAAACATCAGTACAGTGACTAAAACTAACCTCACTTTTTTGAAAATGCGAATGTGGAACAGTCACGTGAGTGTGGGTGGAGCGAGTCACCTGACTCACAATAAACAGATCATGCAAATCACTGGGAAGTTCACTGGGAAACAACCTATATGGTCCACCATCACCTTGTTCATTTGTCAGAAACCACATGACGGTGGTAATTCCTCTGGTCCGGAGTTTGGGATCTTTTGCAAACATCATACGAAGTGCTACACGAAATCTCTCCAGTGACGACAACGCTACAACATCAGCATCAGCAGTAACAGGGTTTTCTGCGGGTCCGCCTGCTTCCATCAGTTCCAGTACGCACTGATCAAACGTTGGGTCTTTTCCAATGTAGGCTTGAAGAAACGGTAGGGAAGGGACAATTGCTCGAAGCATCTGCTTCCACAAGCGAGAGCTAGTGGCCATTCTGCCAAGAAGGAGCGTAGTCAACACATCGACAGCTAATTCTTCCACCTGATGAAATGCGATACAGCAATATTGTGTTATAGCATTTTTTAACTGATAGCCTGCAAATTGTTTCTGATTGCAAGAGATAAAGTTATGTTTCAATGCAGTTATAAACTACTAATAACGAGGAATATTAAAAACTTAAACCAGTTTCCGATAAAAAAAAACAACTCAAATTTAAATTTTATTTATTTTCTTGAAATAGCTGAAAGATTATATCGACTTTCATGGAATTCTCGACAAAATCCTGACGTTTCAAATAACAACATATCACCTCATCTATCTAAGAAATTGTACGATATTTACTATATAGCATATATAACATGATCATCACCCTAGGTCAAAGTAGCTTCGAGAAGCTGAAATTCGTCAGACAAACTGCAATTTAGACACAAGGTAGAAATTTTATGATGATCACCATAGGTAGTGTAAGGAAGGGGCTGACGCTTTCCATACGTGTGAGAAATGCAGTTGCTCCTGATCGCCAATGACAAAACATTTCATCCTTAAAAGATCTAAAATGGCATCAGGCCCCTATAGCCTAGTTTAGGTATGGTTTCTAGTACTCTGACAACCACAAGATCAATTTCAATCTCTCTGCGCTTCCAAATCCTTGTAATCTTTTTTCTTTTTTTCAATTCTCTGATAACCCGATCCCAGGGTCAAACCCACCTCCTTTTTGTCATAGCTAACTTAATTGCTTCCCACAAGTTCAAGTTTTTTATTACTATCATTATTATCATTATCATTATTACTACTGTTCAGACGTATAAATCAAGTGAGGCCAAGTATGCTACAATAATTTAGTCTTCCAAGCTTTCGCCGATCTATGGCATCATCTGGGAATGAAGATGGAATCAGTGAATTGAAGAGTATTTCAGGCGAGGTGTTAGATTCCAAGCTTTCGCCGATCCACGGCATCATCAGGGAATGAAGATGGAATCAGCGAAGTGAAGAGTATTATAGGCGAGGTGTTAGGCTCCAAGCTTTCGCCGATCAGTGGCATCATCAGGGAATGAAGATGGATGCGTATTCTTCCCTAGAATTGATTTCGGGCGAAAGCTTGGAAGATTGACTTACTGTAGCATACCTGGCCTCACTTGATACGTCTGAATTTTACACTATGCTACTAAGGGACAACATCCGATGCTTGATTATTATTGCTGTTTTTATACCTTCTTATCACTGTCATATAATCCATAAGCACAAATTTGGTTCAAGATTGTTGGTTCAAGAAGAAACACCATTCCTTCGCTTGCTCTTGACATTGGGTTTGTTACATGGCTAACCTTTAAAGCAGTCTTTGTAATTCGTAAGCACACCCTGCACATAATTGAAAAGCATTTACTGATCTTTGGTTTCGGATCATTGTAGGAAAAGCTTACCTATTAGAGCTAAATGGTTCCTAACTGAATTTTCACAGTTTTAATTCTTAGCTGTACGTCTGAACCATTGAATCACACTGACATCTAATGAGAGGCTAAACTATAACAAAATTGCTTTGCTTGTCTGATATTTATCTGTTGATTATATTCTTCTTGGATAAGGGCGTTAAACCGTAGGTCCAGTCTCTCAATCTTCTATCGGGGGATTTAAAAGAAACCACCCACTTGTCGAAAAGAGCAGGATAGTAATCCCAGTGTTGAGGTCTGTCTGTTACACCTAGGGCATTTTTCAGTGTTTCAATTATGTGAGCTGCTAAGGCGGACTATCTAAGACCCTCAGCTGTTGAAATTTGTAATCAATTGTAAAGTGCTTAGAGCTTTGGTAAAGCGCTGCATAAATTTAGAAATTATATAATAATAATAATTATTATTAATTATAAGCTGTATTCTCGAGAATACTGTCAAACTTTGAACTGTATTGAAGCGAAGTCTAGTTCCGAATTATTAGTTTATCACATTGTTGCAGTATAAACACTGGATTGTGAAACGATTGTCGGTAATAAATGAGAATAAAAAATATTCCCTTACTATTAACCACCAATCCGTAAGAACTGGATCAATAAACTATCGTGCGGGAGGCTCGGGTTCGATTGCCGGTCGGACCAACACACAGGGTCTTAAAATAATTGAGGAGAAGGTGCTGCCTTTGCTCTAACATCTGCAAATGGTTAGACTTTCGCGTCTTCCCGATAAGGACGTTAAACCATAGGCCCTCGGAGACATAATTTTATCTGTGTCTACGTGTGTGTGTCTATAATGTGAAAGGTCTCCGTCCACCTTAGAGTGGTAAAAATGGTGTCTCCAATTAGTAGGCCTTTGGCCAGCTAAATAAACTTGACACCTAAATAAAGTCATTGATATTAAATCCATTTCAGAGCCTAGTGGCTGATTGGAACCGGTGCTCTAGTTTTAAGAGGATAAAAGTTCTTTACTCCCATGGGTGGGACATTAATCCATCGCAGTAGCTCTCAGCAGACGCAGCTACTCATTTACAGACCTCGAAAGGATGAAAAACGGTGGCAGCTTAGGCGGAATGGAAAGGTCACACAAATGTTCAAATCTCGGATGGATGCATGGATCGAACCCTGGATCTGTGGCTGGATGGCAGGGAAGACAAAATAGATGAATAGGCAACACAGATGGATTACAGTATAACTATTGATTGACGGATCGAACAAACGAGTGGAATGACACGAGGGTAGATGAACAGTACTAGGTATCTAGATACAGTAGAAGGACGTTTTACCTGTAAGCATTTTGACGGATAGAAACAATGGGAAAAGCCAATAGTTTAAGAACAATCTCTGAACAGCTTCTGATGTGAACCGGATTGCTGAGTCCTTGTTTCATTGCATTGCTACACAAGCTGATTGCCTCGGGAACAAAATCTTGATGACGGTGATACTGTAGACTGGCAATAGAGCTTTCAGCCAGGTGCAACAAAGAACTCAGCGAGTTAACCTACAGCGGACAGAAAATTAGGCCAACAATACAGCCAAAAACAATGTACGGAAATGTATTAATGCAGTATGCACATATTTATTGTAAATAAAAATTTGCCAAGAAAATTTTTTAAAGCAAAAATCGATTACCTTTTCATTTAAAAAGACTGAACAAATACCTTCAAGACTGAACCTTTACCTTCAAGACTGAACCTTTACCTTCAGGACTGAACCTTTATCTTCAAGACTGAACCTTTACCTTCAGGACTGAACCTTTACCTTCAGGAATGAACCTTTATCTTCAAGACTGAACCTTTACCTTCAGGACTGAACCTTTATCTTCAGGACTGAACCTTTACCTTCAGGACTGAACCTTTATCTTCAAGACTGAACCTTTACCTTCAGGAATGAACCTTTATCTTCAAGACTGAACCTTTACCTTCAGGAATGAACCTTTAAGTTTAAGACTGAACCTTTACCTTAAGGAATGAACCTTTACGTTCAAGACTGAACATTTACCTTCAAAACTGAACCTTTACCTTCAAGACTGAACCTTTAACATCAAGACTGAACCTTTACCGTCAAGACTGAACCTTTACCTTCAAGACTGAACCTTTACCATCAAGACTAAACCTTTACCATCAAGACTGAACCTTTATCTTCAAGACTGAACCTTTACCTTCAGGAATGAGCCTTTAAGTTCAAGACTGAATCTTTACCTTAAGGAATGAACCTTTACGTTCAAGACTGAACATTTACCTTCAAGACTGAACCTTTACCATCAAGACGGAACCTTTACCGTCAAGACTGAAACTTTACCTTCAAGACTAAACCTTTACCATCAAGACTGAACCTTTACCATCAAGACTGAACCTTTACCGTCAAAACTGAACCTTTACCTTCAGGAATGAACCTTTACGCTCAGGAATGAACCTTTACCTTCAGGACTGAACTTTTACCTTCAGGAATGAACCTTTACCTTCAAGACTGAACATTTACCTTCAAAACCGAACCTTTACCTTCAGGACTGAACCTTTACCTTCAGGAATGAACCTTTACCTTCAAAACCGAACCTTTACCTTCAGGACTGAACCTTTACCTTCAAAACCGAACCTTTACCTTCAGGACTGAACCCTTTATCTTCAGGAATGAACCTTTACCTTCAAGACTGAAACTTTACTTTTTACAAAACAGAGAAAAAAATTGCATTCTACATTCTTAACCTTTGCCATTGCTCCGCTATTGCTTAAAAATGGCGCTCGAGAAAGTCAAGATCTCACCTTGTTTTTACAAGCTCTGAGAAAACGGCAAGTGGAGGCTAACGACTGTGTTACGCTGACTGCGTTCTGATAAATCAAGTAAGAGTTACGGTCAAGGAGCTCCAGATACTTCAGCAATGTTGCACGAATGTGAGGATGGGTCAATGCCATTAGCTCATCCATAACTAACAACCAGATAACAGTCACAAACTCTGCAGGAACTATCCGACTTGCCTGCAGAAGATCAGAGTTATTAAATTGTGAAGCTTGAAATATATGTCGCTATATCTAAAGAAACAGTTGTAGAAAATAGTTCTTTAAGTTAGAAACCGTCGGAGAAGAAAGCAAAACACTGACGTTTTGGACGTTAGTCCTTCTTTGGAGTCAATATGAAGATGATATTAGTCCTTCACTTCGAAGAAGGAGTAACGTCCGAAATGTCAGTGTTTTGTTTTCTTCTTCGACGGTGTCTAACGAAAAAAAAAACTATTTTCAACAACTGTTATTGGTGAATTGATTGGATTGGTTAGCCTAGTTGGTAATAAACACCCTGGGCCATTGCCCTAACATCTACAAATGGTAGCGTCTTCTCAGATAAGGACAATAAATTGTAGGCCCAATTTTCGACTCTCTATCGGGAGACTTAAAGGAACCCACGTACTTGGCGAAAAAGAGCAAGATAGAGATTCCGGTGTTGTGTTCTGTCTCTTTCTTTTTGGGTTGTTGTTAAGGACGCAGCAACAGACTACCAAAGACTCCCAACTGTTGAACCAAGTATTTACATGTTAACATAACACTGAAACCCCCTTTCGAGGAATTTTCGTAAAATAACATCATCATCCTCTTCATTATTATTGTTACTCATTAATGGACTGGTTGTTAAACTATTTTATACAGGGTCCTTATCCTTCAGGGAAAACTCCAGGTGATTTCCAGGTTTATGGAGCTATATACTTAGTACCTTTCCAAAAAATGCCATAAATGGAATGCTGCGTCGGTGTTTCTATAGAAACAGTTTTATAAATTCACTCCGACGAAGGACTACAGTCCCAAACGTCAGCTTTTAAAAATTTTTTCTCAATTCACTACGGTGTAAAATTTAACTACTTGTAAAACCTTTCCAAAAAGTTCATTGTATCAAGTTTTTCATCAAATTTTATCAAACTTTACTGCACTTTATCAAAAGTAGCTACTTTAATATATTCTCAAGTTTCTCAGTCAGTAGAAACTCCTCGGTGAGTTCCACCTACCAGATGCAATGGTACTGCCACTTCTAACAACTTGATAGTGATACCAGCCAGGCTGACGACATTCATATGATGGGTAGTGGGGTCGGCTGTCCCGCCAGCCTCTTGTCGCCTGCTGTACTTCATATGGTGCATTAAACCTTCTCCTAATGATCGCAGGCTACATCCAAGTGAGGAACCCTGTGATAAACACAACCTATTAATCATACAATTTTGTGACACTTCAAACAGTACTTCCTGGTACCATTATTTCTACCTGGCTGTTTATCTGCTAGCCTGCCTTCATATTTTTATCAAACTATATGAAAGAAAGTCACGATAATGGGCACTATGGCCACCTTGTGCTGTCTATACTTGGCGTTCGTCTTTATAGCCACATCCCACAAGCATTGCGCTTTTACCATTACTTTTGTTCTTTTTTGGAACCTGAGCCTGTTTGCTAGCTCTGCCATGCTGATGAGGCCTAAAGAGGCCAAAACAGCTGTCCATGGCTGCTAACAATCAGGCTCACTATTTTTATAGTAGTTTGAAGGGGTAACACACGCTACCAACGTGACCATAGTGCCCATTATCGTTGCTTAAAGTTAGCTACTAGCACGTTTGTGCGATCTATACTTGAGTTCGTCTTTATAGCCACATCCCACAAGCATTGCGCTTTTACTAAAGCTTTATAAAAGACAACACAATATCATCCACCTATCTACTGCACCTCTTGTCTGTCTGTGTGCCTGTCTATCTACAGTATCTATCTGTCTATCTGTTTATCAACTACTTTCCTTTCTATCCATTTATCCGTCCATCAGTTTTTCCATCGTTAGATCTGTCTAACTATCAATCAATCAATCAATCTATCTATAGAATGTCTTTGTCTTCTTTTATCACTCTAACCATAATATAGTGCAGAACAACCATGTTCCTTCATTTTAGCTATATTGTTAAAGGTTTGGTTTAAAGGTTTGGTTTAAAAAATCAACTTGCCATCAACGTATTGGCAACACTATGTTCTACCCATAAATCGCCAGGTAGAGTGTCATGCATCAGAGCTACTATCCTGTTCAATAATTTCATCACAGCTACCGTCATATGACCATCTGAGGCTAGAGGACCATGTAAGGTTAATACAGCCGTGGAAAGTACGCATGTGCAGAACTCCTGTACAGGCATGTGATCGAACTGTAAAGCCTCGGTTACAAGGTAATCCTCTTCATCATCATCGCCATTGATTGTTGATGACCTTGATCCTGAATCACTGCTAATTGAACTAAAATCATAAAAACGTTTGAATCAAAATTAACTTTCAAATAAAACGTTTAAACAGGGGTAAAATTATATACAATAAAAGACAAAATGTATGGGTTGCAAAGTCGTACGATGTATGTATAATGTATGTACTAGCAAATTTTGACAATATTCTTCAATTTATAATCACAACAACATCTGTTAAGGTGCAAGAGACTTTTAATAAAATTATTGCTAAACTTGGGGAGTGGTACTCAGTTCGCATGCCAGCCTGCCCTCCTTGATAGCTCGCTTGTCAGGCCGTCTCCTTTGGCATTTTAGCTTTATCCCCTTAAAAACCCTGAAGGCATAATAAGCTACTTACTCGGAGTCAATGACGCGTAGAGGTCTAAGTGCTTTTAATTAATAAAACTGAATTAGTGATCGACTAGTGTACAAAAACTCTGGAGCTCAGACGCTTTTCCGAGTTCTTGTCTCAGCATGATTTTAGAAATATATATAACTTTTGTGGTAAGCCAACGGCTTACCAACATTGTTACAGAAAAATCGGATGTCGCGTTTGTCCAACCACTCAGGGGCCAGTATTCAATCACGTGACAGAAGTCGAAAAAAAAAAAAAGCTTCTCTCGACAGCCAACCTCCATGGCTTACCACATGTACGCGTCGCGTACCTATTTTTAATTGTTTGTTCTGAACATTGTGTGCATTTAGCTTTTATTTGAAAGACTGCGTGACGCAGTCAAAAAGAACACTATCGTTATTCAACTGAATATGCCGGATAAACCCAGAGATACTATTTATTTGCAGAAGAATATTTACAGTACTTATAAATTGTCGTAAATTTATTGCAAGTATAGCACCAGAAAGTGTGCTCTTCCCCTTAATTAGAAACAGAGGAATTTTAAACACTGCCCCATATTCTCTTCGTTCCGGCGCACAGTTCAGAGTAGCAAAGGGTAGAACAAATCGACTAAATAATTTTGTGACTGTAAAATATGTGTAGATTAAGTTTTGATAAGAATGTGTATACTGAATGTGTAAAATGTACCTATGTGATGACCTACACCTTTAATTCAAATCAAGTCTGCAAAAGGTGGCAATAAACTAGCATTATTATTAATGGTAATGGCAAAAAACCCCAGTAATTTGCATTTTATGTTTTAGAAAATCACCAGTTCTGTTTCTATATTATATCTGTTGAATTTATATAGGCTACAATACTTTATAAGAAAATGGAACAGATACTATATAAAAACAGGACTAATCTTTCACTACTAAATTCTGCTTTTGAAATCATGGACCAAACAATGATATGGTTGTTACCAGCCTCCCATCGCTTGGTCAAAGTGAAATCAAACTTTAAATGCAAATTACACCAAGAAAATAATTGTAATTGAACTGTTTTTCCCATCACCATTAGAAAGATCAGATTATTTTATACATCTATACAAAAAACCCACAAGTGATATATACAATTTATAGAGAACTTTTATAAAGCTTTTTACAAGGTCTAGGGACCATTAAGGTAGGGACCATTCAAGTAGGGACCCTCAGGGTAGTATGCAGTTGTTATATAGGAAGAAATAATTGGTTGTTGATAAAGGATAGGATCTGTACAAGTTAATTAAGTAAAGAAAGCAAATAATTAAATTCCAAAAGCAAGAATCAAGGAAAGAAGTTGTGCTTTGAATCAGCCTGTGAGAACAAGGACCTTGAACAGTAAACAGATTCATGAGCAGTGGATGAGTGTCTTGTTGGGAAAGAAAAGATTTCTTTATTACAGAAGAAATAATAGAACTTACCTTACCAGAAAAATAACTGAAAATACCAAACAGGATAGGCAAAGGAAATAAAATTGCAACAGTGAGACACAGGGTCAAGTTTTGTTGAGAATGAGAGAGAAATGAATGAAGACAACTAAACTGATTTTTTCTTGACAAAATCTTCCAAAACTCTGATTTATAACCTTAAGATTATTAATAATGATAATTAATGCATTAATTAAAACTCAAAAGTTTTATTTTGACCAACCCTATCTTAAAAGATAGGAATCTTTCTAGAAACCAGTGATACTGTAGATCTAGGATGCAATATTTTTTATTTGGATGCAATAATTTAATGCCAGTGCATCCAAACGGATGCAAAGTAGTTTAAAAATAGTCAACTTCGTACCGTTTATTCTTCAAAACTCAAAAAACTAAATTCCCTCAAAATTTTTCACCATCTTTGTTTTTGTTGTATCTCTCATAAAAAAATAGTGCATAGTATCAATGAGGTTAATATTAATGAGGACCCCTGAATCCAGAAAATGGACCCCCATTTTCAACACTGGACTGGACCCTCACTTTTCAGTTCCTAGATCTATCACTGAGAAACTAAAGCAGATATGGTACTGTGCAAGTGCATCAATTGTTTAACCCTTTCAGTCCCAGTTGCATTATAAAATTCTCCCAACTTGAGCTAATGCTTTTCATTGAACAAGTTTGAGAGAATTTTGTTTTTTATCTTCATTATTAATTTTTTCTTTGTTTAATCAGTTCTCATTTTCTTATTACCAATTGTCTTATTTTGTATGTGTTATGTAAGGAGAATTTAGGTGTTGATATCTAACTGGGACTGAAAGGGTTAAATAAGCACTTTGCAACCATCGGTCAAAAATTATCTAGTAACATTCCAGATTCAAACACACAATTTACTGAATTGTTATGTGTAAATGAGTCCTTTTTCTTTAATCCTGTTACCCCTGAGGAAGTTGAACTAGAAATTTTGGAAACTCCATCTAAAAATTTGTTTAGCCTTTATTCTTTCCCCATCAATATTTTGAAATCATCGAGATGTATTCTGAGTTCTCCACTTGCTATTATCTTTAACACATCAATAAGTAGTGGAACCTTCCCAGATAAATTAAAAACGTCAAAAATCACTCCCATTTTTAAGGCCGGCGAAGATAATGATCCAAACAATTATAGACCATATTATAAAGCGTGTACAAGTACCATCTACGTTGATAATTATTTTTATTCCAATTTTCGGGTTCATTGACCCATCCTCAGGGAATGATGTTTACAAAGATGCAAAAGTCAAAATGACCTTACTATATGCAATATGCGTGAGCTATACATATAAACAAAAATAATGGTAAAATGTGCACGCTAGGTATAACATGCAATGAGAATGAAAATAAACTAAATATATGAATAAACAATAGCAATCAAAAGCAGCAAATGAAATACAATCGGTTAATATAAATGAATAAATAAATTTATTATATAATTTATGGATGATATTTCTATAATTTGGAGGTATAGTCCTCCCACAATCTCTATTAAAAAGGACACTGATCTTGACGATTTGCGATTATCAGCGCCTCGGTCCATTTCCGTTTGGACCAACAATCCTGAGTCGCTAATATTCGCAAATCGTTCCAATGGATATTATGATTGTTAAGATGAGCATATTCGGCTAAGGCAGAAGTTTTTGTTTTTCCTAATCTAACACTAGCCATGTGTTCTTTTTGACGCGTTTTCAACGCCCTCCCAGTTTCTCCAATATACTTTACATCACAATCAGCAAATGGTATTTCATATACCACACCAGTTCTTCTTTCCTTCTCTATCGTATCTTTGGAACATGACAGCTTCTGTTGTAGGGCGGTCAACGGTTTAACTGCTGTTTTAATATCATGATCGTTAAGTATTCTTTGTAGTTTCTCTGTGGTACAGTGTACCTTCGACATATGGTAGAGTAGCAAATCCCATATTTTCCTTTCCTTCGTTTTTCTTTGGCACTGGTGTTTTATATTGTGCAATAAATGGTTTGGGATAACCATTTCACTCGTGGAGGGTTGCATAAAGATGTTTTTGTTCTTTTACTATATCAGAGGCTTGGGTTGGAATGGCATTCGCTCTAGAATATAGTGTTCTAACTACAGATGCTTTGTGTTGGTTAGGATAATGGCTATCAAAGTACAGGTATCTGTCTGTGTGTGTTTTCTTTCGGTATACTGAAGTCAAGATTGTACCATCATTACGATTAACTTTGCACAGAGTATCAAGGAATGGTAAGCCTTCGTCTGAATATCTTTCAAGAGTAAACTTGATATTCTAATCTTGTTTGTTAAGGTGACCATAAAACTCAGGAATATCTGCCTTTTAAGAATACTTATCACGTCATCCAAGTATCTGCAAAATAGCTTTGGCTGTTTGGTAAAAGGGGAGATTGCTCTTTATTCTAAATCTTCCATTATATGATTAGCCACAACAACGTATACCGGCGATACCATTGCTGTCCCATGGATTTGCTGATAAAACTTTCCACCCCATTGAAATTCTGTCGAGTTCAAACAGAACTCTGACAACAAGGTAGAAATCTCAGATGGCTTTAACTGGGTTCTCTCTGCTAGCTGTTGGTCGTTATCGAGTCTAGATTTAGCTACTCTAACAGCCACATCAGTAGGGATTGAGGTAAAAAGAGATACAACATCAAAAGATATTAGTTCCTTAAAATTGGAAGCGACAATGAATAATGAACTTCAAAAGCTTAACAACTGGTTATCAGCCAACAAACTAACCTTCAATATCAAAAAATCTAACTTTGTCCTTTTTCGACCATATCAGAAAAAAGTTACCTCTAAAATAGACATAACGAATTTGTGACAAGAATGGAATGTTTATAAATTTTAAGACAAAATAGGACAGTAAAATAGCTCTTATCCATAAGAAGCATATAAAATG
>JANCMA020173398.1:0-13727 GCA_024336925.2 Zoanthus solanderi | reverse complement strand
AAAATGGCGGCGATACCAGATTTTTCCTGCCAATATTGGATTTATATGTGGATATATAATTAATCAATAATAGGACTTCATGCTAGTCCAATTAAGAAAAAATTGAATTCGAAAATTCTTCGGAACTCCAAATTGGACTCGGCCTGCGGCCTCATCCAATTTTTAGAGTTCCTCAGAATTTTCTCATCCACTTTTTTCTTAATTGGACAGCATGGAGTCCTATTACCTATACAAACTACACTGTACACTATAAAAATTAGTGAGCCTGATCAGGGGTAAAAAGCCCGCTACCAAGGTGGCTATAGTGCCCAATATAGTAGCTTCAAGTTGTCTTGTAGCACGTTTGTGCTAACTGTACCCCATCTCAGGCTAACTACCAGTGGAAGGTACAGTACTGTACAGTAGGTTGTTAAATTGGTGCTGGAGTTTTGTTAGTGGTTATTCATTCATTCTTAAATCAGAAAATTTAACCTTTCTTCAAGAAAATCTAAATTCCATTTCAGTAGATACGCAACATGGAGTGCTAGTTGATGAAGTCTTTTTGCTCGTTTATTCTCTAATGGCTGGCTACTGATACTTTCTTGCTGATTCTGTAAGAAAAACAATTTTAAGTTAAAAATTACTTGTAAGCAACTCTGTTTGATAAAAATTAACTGTTTTAATAATTTAAAAAAATAAGCACCTACAGTGCATGTGTCTACTGCTTGCAAATAAAAATGTATGCAACAATAGTACAGAGAAAATTTTTTACGGAAAACTTCAAACTTAATTGGATCTTGCTTTCTAATGCCTAACAATCATTTTGGCATGAAATTCCACTGAGTGTCTAACTGAAAAATTAAAGTTTCTAATTCACAACTTTTTGAAAGCTGGAGTTTTGTTGACATTATTGTCATGAATGAAAAATTGCTTGGTATTAATTTAATTTCTAATTTGACTCACCGCATTGTTAGCCAGTGCACCTGAACGCTCAAGAAACTGGACAATAAGCTGAGCTGGCGAAGGTTCTGTTTCAAAGAAATAAGCAATTTAGTAAAACAATATCTAGAACATCCAACAAGTTAATATTCATCTCAATCATTTCATGTCAAGTCAACCAGGTGCCCATGTACTTTAGTCTCAGATCTTCTTTATATTGTACTAAGCATAGCTGGCGTGGAGAGGATTAAGGTTAAAGTTAAGGATAGCTATAGTATTACATGACACATCACTGATAAATTGTGTAATCCTGACCAACCTCATACCCAGGGTCTCTCTTGGGGGCAGAGAGAGGGAATCATGTTGAATCCTGACCAACCTCGTTCCCAGGGTCTCCCTTGGGGGCAGAGAGAGGGAATGATGTTGAATCCTGACCAACCCATTCTGGTGGGGTTCACATATAAATTTGTGTCATGTTTCTAAGATAATAAGATGCATGGATTAGTGCAAGCGGCAAAGAAATCTTTAAAAGATTCATCAATCTTTTCTTTTATAATACCTGGTCCCCAAATAAAAATGAAATGCTAAATTCTCGCAAGGGTTATAAAGAGATAATAAGGATAATGTAGGGAGAAATAAGAGCTTGATCAAAATTCTTTTGTCATTTTTGTCTAGTACAATAACAATGTGATTTTGTATGAAATGCTAAATTCTCCCAAAAGTTATGAAAAGATAAGAGGGATAATCTAGTGAGAGTTGAGAACTTCATCAAACTTCACTTACGCCGTTTTTGCAATAGACCCTTCAATTATTGTAGTGATACAGTAATTTACAACGTCTTCACTTCTAAAAGGTTTGCATGCTTTAAATATGATCATTTGCTGATCACTTAAGATATTTAAGAAATAAAACATGTTTTCCGTGCCTTCATAGCCTGGTGAAAAGCTAGGCAAACGTTTGGGAGAATTCCAGAGCAGATCAGTGAAAACCTGAGATGCAGTCGAGGGTTTTCACCTGCTCAAGACTTCTCACAAACTTTGCCGAGGTTTTTAACAGGCTATGGAAGCACGGACAACATGTTTTATTTCTTTTATAAAATTATTTTCATTGTTAACAAAGAAAAAGATGATACGAAGTGCATAATGTAACTTCTCACAACTCAGAGACAGTCAAACCATATTGCTCACGTCATTTTTGTGCTTCATAGTGCTATGAAAACAAACTTGTAGACCAATCCAAAGACTATCCAAATTATTTTATAAAGAAAAGTAAATGTCACAGCTCATACATTATTTTAAGATAAGTCATCTGACAAAGCCAAACGGAACACAATTAAAGAAAAGCCTTAAAGAGGAAAGGTAAATAGGTATAATTTTATGCAGGTTGAACTTGCAATTTCAAATGAATCTGATCAAAAGATTGAGCCCTCAAGCTCAACTTGTTTTCTTTGTGGTGCTGCATCCTGTCAAAGTACTAATCTACTAGCATGTGAGGAATTCCTGTCCATGAGTGTGCATATCTTGAAAGATATGATTCATTGTTGGCTCTAGAGAAGAAATTGCAATCAGAAACTTGAATCTTGAGCTTCTTTCACAGCTAATATCCCCGTCATTTTTACGTGTGAATTGAAAAACCTTAAAATTCCTTTTAAAATTTAAGTGACAAAAACCGTGTCTGCAGTTAATTTTAATTCCAGGTTGAAATACATAAGTAGTGTAAAGAGCTGATGTTTCAAACCAAAACCCTTTCTTAGAGCTCGAAATGGCGATAATAAAGAGATTTCGAAAAATTAGAAGTGTATAAATGATATGTTTTACTAACGAGGGGATAATTATTTTCTCACTGAGAAGCAATATATTTATGTATGTATTTTCGTTTCATATATTACTGAAAGAGTAATGTTTGGAAAATGGTTAGTTTGCATGCATAGTTATAAGTATGTCCCAGAACGGAACTTTTTCCTTAACAAGTACCATGCACGTGTGCAGCTGAGTGTAGTACTGTACCTGCTTGAGGATCCGAGATGTGTTTAGCCAAAAGCTCTCCTGTACTATCAAAAAGAAAATCCAGCCACGAAACTGTTTGTTTTCCCATCTTCTTAATGTAAATATTAGATAACTATATGTCACAAGAGCTTTTAACTTTAAAGTAAAAACAACTTTTACTCTTCCCAATCCGTTTGGCAACCATGTTTTATTAAAGGCTGTACTTCGTATATGATGCCATATACCTCCAAAGTTACGCTCTGCTGACCGGAAGCGATTTTGAATCGAAAAACACCCATAGGTAACGATAACAAGTACTACTATGAGAAATTATATATTTTCACACTTAAGGAGAAAACTATTTATTTTATTGAACTCGATTCTCTGTGACAATCGTTATCGCTTTAATTGCAAAAATCCCTCTCTAAATCAAAAGAATAGCGAGAGAGCGGGTGGTTTTGAGACCAAAATGTAGAAGAATTTCTTAACTTAATCACAAAAAGCTAAACTCCTGTAATGAACTAATGCATCGATCAATTCGAAACTTTAACATCCCCCTTACCGGGCAACCCCCGGGCGTTTGAACTTTTGAAATCACTTTTGGTCAAATTCCCCGCCCCTGCCTGGGACAAGATCGCTGGTCAAATGCCCAGCCGTGTGGAAAGATTTGAGTTCAAATGTCCTCGCCCCCGGGACTAGACAAAAATCCATGTTTGTTGATACTTTCTTTTAATTTAACGGCTGTAATCTTTCACTCATAAGACAGTTTTCAAATGTGTATTAAATAATCAATGTGGAGCTGAATATTAAACTTTAACATAATTCATAGCTCACTGTTCAAACAGCTGAACGCTTTATATGCTTGATGACATATACCAAAACACCACTTCCACTAACATTCTTATGTAAACAAAACCACGATATGCAATTGAAATGTTAATATATATCGAAACTGAACGAACGTTTGCAGTTGTGTCCGGACGGTTGATTCCGAAGGTTTTCCTAGTAGCAAACAAATATATAAAACCTAAACAAGAAAATATGTCAAACGTCCAGTCCCGAGCTCATCTTCTGTTCAAATGCCCGGCCCTCCTCCCTTTGGTTCAAATTCCCGCACCCCTGGCACTCCCTAACGCCAAATTCCCAGCTCCCGGGAAAAGACTGCTGTCAAATGTCCGGGGGTTGCCCGAAAGGGAGGTATTGAAGTTTCGAATTGATCGATATATAAATGTGCAATAGTGCCGTCGCTTTTCTCCAGTGTTGAAGCGAAAAATGAAAATATTTGACTCCTACTGTGCGGGGCACTAATCCATCAAACTAAGTTACAAGGATAGAAAGCTTTGGTAAAAAATGAAGGAGCTCAAATAAAGATGCTCTCAAAACTGATCACCGCTGAGATTCTTACCCTCATAATGAAACTTTGAAATTACCATGCATATTATCCCTTCACGTGTGTCATATTTCTGACGAAGTACAAAAATATTACACAGTCTCAATACCTAAATTTGGTATAAAATATCAGTGTATACATACATGTTTATTCCCGTATTTATTTCAGTGCAAAATTATTCATTTCAATACAAAAATATTTATTTACGAAACCAAAAAACTTCAGTGCAGTTAATGTTTTCGGAAGACTTAGCTGGACGTTTACAAAAACGTTCGGATATACCGTACCTCTGTCATATTGAAAAATCCCAATACTACTAGGATAAAACTCTTGTGCAGGTTTAACTCAAATCAGATAAAAGTTGGATGGTTTTCATGTCTGCAGCATTTGCTGAAGTGAGACTTTGAACGCCTCATATTTCCTAAGCTTGATCATATCCTTGTTCTTCATGATGCTAAAACGGGATCCTCGCACTTGTTCCTTCGTCTAGTGTTTCTTCTTGTCTGGTAAGTCTTGGTGTGTTGTGAGCGCGGATTGTTTTTTCTGCCTCATATCTGATCGTGAACGTCTTCAAGCTCATTCTGACTGAGTGTTATGTTTTCTTTTGTTTAATTCTGGCAGCCAACCACTCAGCCCACAGGCAGACCTACCAACCTTGCACCAAGATTGTTCTAAAGGTTTGTTTATTTCGTTTAATATTTATCCATCAGCAACAATAAAGAGCAACTTCTACTATGCCCCTTGTCTACTATGCCCCTGGTTCCGTTAGCTAATTTAGTTATTCCAGGGGAACTGTTCCTTGAGTAGTGACAAAATTATAATAAACAATTATTTATTAAAAACTATAAAAAATGTAATAAAAATGTAATATATTTTATGAAAGTTACAAATAAATAAAGTTATTGTTGTTGTTGTTGTTGTTGTTGTTGTTGTTGTTGTTATTGTTGTTACTAACAAGGTCAAACGCCTTGGTCAGTTGGCGAGATCTATAAAGGTGGTTTAGAGCGGCATCCGTTAGCTGGCAGGCTACCTCGGCTGTGCCTCGGGTTTAAATCACTGATCTGCTCTTGAATTCTCCCAAACTTTCGCCTCGGTTTTCAGGCTTTGAAGGTAAGGAGAGCACCTTTATTTCTTAAATAAACTACAC
The DNA here is from genome assembly GCA_024336925.2 of Zoanthus solanderi. Taxonomy (NCBI): domain Eukaryota; kingdom Metazoa; phylum Cnidaria; class Anthozoa; order Zoantharia; family Zoanthidae; genus Zoanthus; species Zoanthus solanderi. The sequence continues at coordinate 8,287 of JANCMA020173398.1, read as the reverse complement.
GAATAAAAATTTTTACAAGAACAGTTTACAGGACTCATTATCTTTTCTACTCTTTCTACTTGTAGATTGATCAAATATTGAAGCTTGTACCTCCTTTACAGATAGATGCACACATTACAGTGTGACCTGACCAAACGCGTATACGATTATATTAAAAAGAGCATTTGAGGCTAAATTCCCCAAAATATTTAAGAACATCAGCCACGGACCAAAAATTAAACGTTCTTATTTATAGAGAGAAGACTCATCTGTACCGGTTAAGAAATCACTACTTGTATAGACTTAACTTTTGAAACTCGGTACACTTTTTTCAACGATAAAAACCGAGCTTTCGGCTCTATAACTAGAGCCTTGATCACAATGACTACAGTCATTCAAAAGTTGTTCTTATATACAGATCAAAAAGAGTATAGTAGTTGCATAATATCAGTCTTTCATCAGATTTTGTTCGTGTCCTTGGCATGATGTTAACATTCGTCACAATTAAACAAAAAACTTTTTGAAAACATAAGTGGAGTTTTTACTCGAGTGTCAAAACTAACTTTTCAGTTTATCATAACTTTTGTAGTGAAATATTTTAGAGAATTGTTATAGTTGATGGAAGAAGGAACTTTAGCGATTTGAATATTAACTTGTATCATTGTTTTTAAAGTTTTTAATTTGACAATTGATGTAAAAACGTTATCCGAACTGAAAGAAGCCGATATCCCGCAGGCTTAACAACACCTGCTCACAAAATCAAATAAATTCTAAATAGTAATAAAAGTTAATTGGCCGATGTCAAGCTTTCTTTAAACATAAGCGAGCCGGCTTGAACACGAAACATAAAACTTTGTTTAGCATCGCATGGTTTTCATGATTAAAGACTGAGAAGTCTCATTTGTAAACTTGTGTAGCAAAATTACGATAAGCTGATTTGGCTTGCATTAGCATTTAGCGGCGAGATATGAAAGAAAGCAGTACTAAAAAAGTAGTAGTTCCATTCATTTTATATGGTTTATTTAAGCAGTTTTATAATGAAAGAACTGGCAGAATATCCTTGTTTATATAAGAAAATTGAACAAGAAAGAAAATTTCTAAAAATACATCAGAATTTTTTTTCCAAGTAAACGGTTATAATAATCCGTCTTGAATTGAATTAACAATTAAGTAAAATAAAGCAAGTATAAAAGTCTGTCAAAATTTGTTTCTAACACGGAAATATAAAAAAACTATAGCAAATTTTGAGAAGTTTTTGCAGAGTTCGTTCAGGATAATGGCCTGATATTTTACTCGGAGAGAGATGAAACGATGAAAAAAATATATATCGTTGATCTGTTTAAAGATTAGGTGCAATAGATGTCAAGTTTCATTGGTTTGTTTTCCTTATTTCTAAATTGTCGTGAAGGATTCAGAGTTCAAATAATTGAGGTAAGCCTTATGAGAATTCTGTTTGGCTATCTCCTATCTAAATTGGTGACAGCAAAGTCTGCGTGTAAATGAAAAAAGCTGCCACATAGTTTGCGCCCTAAATGGCAGCAGGTGTAATTAAGCCGAGTGAAATTTCTTTTTCTGTCACTGAAAACCTTTTTTCTTAACCTCTTTTTTCATTTCTAAATGAAAGCGATTGATTCAAAAGCCATCTTTGTGCTAGACGACATATTTTACTTTATTGTATTTTTCAATGAAAGACATTTACTTTGTTACGATATGGGTTTCATATAACTTGTAAGTGATACCTTTTGTTATTTTTTTAAAAGTCCGCCCAGTTCTACTTCAGAGCATGCAAGTAACTACTTAAAATACCTAGTGCTGAGTAGAAGAACGAAAGCAGAATAAAAACACACACATTCAATTCTGGACATTCTTCTGTAAAAAGTGATAAAAGTCCTTTGTGTTAAAAAAATAAGATAAAAACATGTAAGTATTTAATAATAACAATAACGACTTTATTTAGGTGTCAAGTCTTATTTAGCTGGCCAAAGGCCTACTAATTGAGGACACCACCTTTACCACTCTAAGGTGAACGGAGACCTTTCACATGACAGACATACACATAAACACAGAAGTCTTCAAGGGCCTACGGTTTAACGTCCTTATCCGAGAAGACGCGAAGGTTTAACCATATGCAGATGTTTGAGCAAAGGCAGCACCTTCTCCTTAATTATTTTAAGACCCTGAGTGTTGGTCCGGCCGGGAATCCAACCCGAGCCTCCCGCACGACAGACTGTCACCTTACCAACTAGGCTAACATGACGGCGGTACTATAGGTAAACTTCCACTCATGATGGTTTTAGCTACCTCAACAATCATAAATGGATAGTAGTCTGTTTTTTAAGTACATATAGGGGAATCCAAAAACATACTAAATCAGTGCCACACGGTGGCAACTTCTGAATTCACACACTTATACTAAATTGAGTAATAAGCGCAAGCCCTTGACTTCAGTTAATACTTTGTTAGAAACGCATGCGAATTAGTTCTTAAACTTTTTAAATATCTTTTGGAGAAACTTTATGTCACTACCCTAGGAAAACACTTAAATATTAAGAAAAGGTACTCAGAAACACGCAATTTAGTCGGGCAAGTTTTACAAAATCCCTCTTTACATAAAAACTTTTGACATAGACATGAGAGTTTTACTGTAAAATACGCCACTGGTAGAATTCATATGAAACTACATCCGCGGTACGAGTGATATATTTTCCATATCCTCACTAGTGAAGATATCGCCGACGTCATTTCTTTTTTTTTTCCTTTGTTTTTTTGTCTATTTTTTTAATTTTCGAAACACTCATATCTAAGTTATAAAAGGAAAATTACACGTTGGCTTGCACATATGAAGTTTATCTTCTCGTGAAAAAATTTTTTTTTTCTACTCGGAGATAAACTTCATATGTTCGCGCCACCATGTAAAAGAGGTACTTATTATATTAGCTTTACTCTGTTTTGCACAGTTACCTAAAGCACTTTTTAGATACTGAAGTAAACAGATTCAAATATTGTGTGTTATAGTTAGGTTTACTTGTTGGCTACTTTTCATAGTTTTCGTATTCAAACGAAAATATACGCTGTATAAGAAAAGAATCCTTAAAAAATGCTTTTTCTAGATATAAAATATTTATAGCTTTTTCTTCATTAAATCAAAGTTTGTTGCTGCATGTAGTATTTTTTTACTGTCAACAGACAACACTGCAACGAGATAAACTAATGACCGAGTTGGGAACAGAATTAGGAATCGAGTTAGAAACTGATTTTGGCATTTTGGTCATCTTTTTTTACAAATTGTAGCTTTTTTAATTTTTTGTTATAAATTTTAGCTTTCCTAACTCTAGCCCTAACCCCGCTGTAATGTACTCGTCATGGACTTTGAGTTGCGAACGCTTTATTCTTACAAAACTACCCTTAAAATGCACGAAGTAAAGGCCGTGTTACACGAGGCAATTTTTCCAGCAACTTACAACGCAATCCCGTTGCGTAGCAAGTTGCTGACAAAAATTGCGCGTGTAACATCTTTCTGTGCAACTGGCTACGCAACGAAAATTGCGAAGCAAGTTGCAGAAAAAGTTGAACAATCTTCTACTTTTCGCAACGTTGCGAAGCCAGTTGCAGCGTGTAACATGTACAGGGCAGCCGGCTCGCAAACTGTCATGTCACAGTTGTCTTTAACTGCGAACAACCGCGTCGTATTTAATTTTATAGCAGGTAAAAATAATTTGCGTTGCGAGTTGCGAAATAATTGCTCAAGTTTAACATCTCACTAGCAACTTGCAATTTTTTCTTATCGTCAGCATTGCATTGCACGTTGCTGGAAAAATTACCTCGTGTAACACGGTTTTTAGTAGTTTACAGATATTGTTTTCATTCAAAGGGATCATCTGGTCTGCCGGGTAGAACAGGCTTGCCTGGTCCACCCGGTTTGAAAGGAGAGAAAGGGTCCCAAGGTCCACTAGGGCCTCGTGGATCCATTGGTGAGAAAGGTGAGGCGGGACCAGCGGGGATGAAAGGAGAAGCTGGTGACAAGGGTCACGCTGGTGATAGAGGCGAAGCAGGCGAACGCGGTGATGAGGTATGTATTGCTACCTACGTAGTTGGATTGCGTTTCAATTTCAATCATTGGCCGGATCTGTGGCAAGGGATCTTGGCTCATTCTTGTTTATTTATTTATTCATTTTTGTAGTTGTTTGTATTGAAATTATTTTCTTTTTAATTTTTATAATATTAAAACAAGAGAGAAAAAATATGTTTTACAGGACAATGCAGTAACAATATAGTTATATTCATTTATTTCATTTATATTTATATATATATATATTTTTTTTTAGAATCAGCAAGGCTGGCAATCTACTACGGTCTACTAGTTATCGATTTATAAAACTGTGCATTGCCTGGCTTGAACTCTTAGGGCCTAGTTCATGGTCTGGCTTGAACTCTTAGGGCTTTGTTTATGGCCTTGCTGGAACACTTTGGGCTTTACTCATGGCCTAGCTTGAACACATAGGGCCTTGTTCATGGCCTGGCCTGGCTTCAACACTTAAAGCCTAGTTCATGGCCTGGCTTGAACATGTAGGGTCTTGTTCAAGGCCGGGTTTGAACACTTGGGGCCTTGTTCATGGCCTAGCTTGAACACTTAGAGCCTTGTTCATTGCCTGGCTTGAACAACTAGTTCCTTGCTCATGGCCTGGCTTGAACACTTACGGCCTTGTCCATGGCCTGGCTTGAACACTTGGGGCCTCGCTCATGGCCTAGTTTGAACACTTTAGGGCCTTGCTCATGGCCTAGCTTGAACACCTAGGGTCTTGTTGAAGGCCGGGTTTGAACACTTGGGGCCTTGTTCATGGCCTAGATTGAACGCTTTAGGGCCTTGCTCGTGGCCTGGCTTGAACACTTTAGGGCCTGGCTCATGGCCTAGCTTGAACACTTACGGCCTTGTTCAAGGCCTGACTTGAACTTTAGCGCTTTCTACGATCGCTTTAGTTTTCAAGCAATTAAATGAGCTCATTTCGTTGTAACACGCTATAATACTGACTTCCAAGTTCGTCGATCTTTTAAGGCTAACCCTCAAATATCTACAAGCTTCGCTGCTTGTGTATAGTTATCGAGAATATCAATTGATTTATTTCTTTTTGTTGCCGATTGGGCAATTAATAAAGTTTTGTTTTCTTTTAGGGGTTCGTAGGAAGGGTTGGATTACCGGGGCCGCCTGGAACAACTGGTTTAAAGGTTAGTTTTGCGCTGTTGGGTTTGCTCTTGCATTGCCGTTTGCTCGTATTTTTGCCATTTTATTGTTTACCTCTTGATATGAAATTGATTTTTTTATTGCGGCTCTTTCTGCTGTTCATGGTTTTGCACTTGCGCCCCATCTTTTGAATTTGTTCTTGATGTAGTTCTGATTTTCGCTCTTGCATTGCTCTTGCCAAATCGTTGCTTTTTTTTTGCTTTGGCTCAACTGGTTTTCGTTTCTGCATTGCTTTTGCTCCATCTTTTGATTTTGTTCTTGTTCCGGTTGTGGTTTTGGTTCTTGTTCCGGTTGTCATCATCATCCTTCGGCCTCGGCCGAGATTGTGTTCCGGTTGTGGTTTTGGTTCTTGTTCCGGTTGTGGTTTTGGTTCTTGTTCCGGTTGTGGTTTTGATTCTTGTTCCGGTTGTGGTTTTGGTTCTTGTTCCGGTTGTGGTTTTGGTTCTTGTTCCGGTTGTGGTTTTGGTTCTTGTTCCGGTTGTGGTTTTAGTTCTTGTTCCGGTTGTGGTTTTGGTTCTTGTTCCGGTTGTGGTTTTGGTTCTGGTTTTCGCTCTCGCATTGCTCTTGCCCCATTATTTGATTTTGTTGTTGTTGTGATAATTCCTTTTCACTCTTGCATTGATATTGCCCTATCTTTTGTTTCATTGTTCTTGCTCTTTCTTTTGACTTAGTTCTTGCATGTTGTCGTTCTGGTTTTCCCTCTTGCATCGCTCTTGCCCAACTTTTGATTTTGTTATTTTTTCGCTATTGAATTTCTCTTGCTCCATCTTTTAAATTTGCTCTTGTTCTTGTTTTTGCTCTTCCATTTCTCCTGCTCCATCTTTTGATTTGTTGTTTGTGTTGTTCTGTGTGGATTTCGCTCCTGCGTTGCTTTTTTCCCTTTTTTTTATATTGCCATTGCTATTGTCCTTGCTTTGGTAATGCTCTTGGTTTTGCTCCTGGATTGCTTCATTATTTATTCTTTTTCTTGCTCATGGATCGCATTTGCTAATGCTGCGATTCTTCTTCTTGGCCAACATTACACACCACCATCATCATCGTCACACACCACCATAATAAATAAAATAAATTTATCCATATAAATGTTCAGATGCGCTTTACAAATACAACGGCTCACAATTATTTTTATATATTAACAATGCTCTCAGTAGAAAAGACAGACCACACTACATCGGGATCACTACCATAGTTTTTGCGATAGATGTGTGCGGGTTCTTTTAAGTCTCCAGATAGAGGGTCGGGTAACTGGACCTACGGTTTAACGTCCTTATCCGAGAATACGCGAAGGACTAACCATTTGTTGATGTTATAACAAAGGCAGCACCTACTCCTCAATTATTTAAGACCCTGAGTGTTGGTCTGACCGGGAATCGAACCCCAGCCTCCCCCGCACGGTAGACTGGCACCTTACCAACTAGGCTAACCAGGCGGCGGTCTTCAACGCACACCACCACAATCACCATTATAGCACACCACCATCATTGTCTTCACAAACCATCTTCTCAAGACATGCTCTTCGTCTTACCTTTGTTGTCTTGGTTTTATTATTTTTCCTCTTTCGTTGCTTTTTATTTTATGTTTAAATTGCCTTTTCTGTTCTTCTTGTTCTTACAATTGCGTTACTGATGCTTTTCTTTATCAGTCACGTGATCACGGTTTTATGTTTTGAAAACAGGGTGCACCCGGAAAAGCTGGCCATCCTGGGAGTGATGGCGAACGGGTGAGTACAGATAAATAGTCAGTAACAGTAGAGCGCTTTGCTACTAATTTAATAAGAAAGCTCTATATTTATATGAAAACTGGAGCGTTACCTTTCTTTTCCAATAGGTAAATCATGTTGCAATTCACCCGTCTCTCATTAATCTCCTTCATAAATATGGTAGTCCTTCATGAGCCAAAATTACCCATATTTTTAAAATTTTGAACAGCCTTTGCAAATGATTCACCAAAACAAATTGATTCTAAAAGAAAAACTTTCCACCTCCGCCGAAATGAGCGTAAGTAATATAAATTCGTTTTTGAGTTATTTTTTGTACCATTTCTCAAATTAATATTATAAAAGCGAAAGGTCTAAGCCTATAATATATGATTTTTTTTAGAAAGTGAAACTGCTTTAAATTTTGAATGTTACTGACAGGAATCGAGCCCACAACCCTCTGATTACGAGTCAGATGCTCTACCCACTGAGCTACCGAGACTCACATAGGAAGACGAGTCACTGGTTAAGTTCTTGTCTATTCCGGCTGGACATAGGTTTCGCATTCGTTTGCTCGTTATGTCCGATAGTCACATATAAAGGATATTACACGGTGGCGCGAACATATGAAATTTATCTTCAAGCGCAGCGAAGAAGTGAAATCTTTTTTCAACGCGAAGATAAACTTCATATCTTTAAACCAACATGTAATTTTCTTTTTGTTACATAGATGTGAGTGTTTCGAAAATAAGAAAAATTAAACGAAAAACAAAGGAAAAGCAAAGGAAAAACAAAGGAAAGATGTCAACGAAGTCTTCACTAGTGAGAATTGGAAAATATGTCACTCGTATCCTCGATGCAATTTCATAGGAAATTAACAAGTGGCGTATTTTACAGTAAAACACTCATATCTTCGTAATAAATCGCTTTATGATTCTGTTCCACAAATGATTCTTTATAAATTATTGCAGCTTGGTTATAAGTTAAAAAGAAAGAAAAAATTCTTGTCTATTCCAACTGGACATAAGTCTCGTTTCTGCTTGCTGGATATGTGCGATATGTTCGATAGTCATTCTGAGCATTTAACTTGAGAAGCACTTTCTTTCTGACTTATATATATATTTTAATTTTTAGGGACCTGGGGGAACTAGAGGCCCGAAAGGCGCACGGGGTACTAAAGGAAGTAGGGTAAGTGTTTGTGTTATCAAAGGAAGTAGGGTAAGTGATTGTGTAATCAAAGGAAGTAGGGTAAGTGGTTGTGTTATTAAAGGAAGTAGGGTAAGTGATTGTGTTATCAAAGGAAGTAGGGTAAGTGATTGTGTTATCAAAGGAAGTAGGGTAAGTGATTGTGTTATCAAAGGAAGTAGGGTAAG
>JANCMA020173297.1:0-13730 GCA_024336925.2 Zoanthus solanderi | reverse complement strand
GGATGCAAAGAATCGAGCGAGATGGAGAGTGGGAGTGGGAGAGATTGCTGGCAGAGTGGGGTAAATCCGGCCACCCTTGTTTATGGGGATAAAACCGGATCAAAACTGGATTGATGATGATGATGATGAATCATTAACTTAGTCTTTTACCAAATATAAGAAAATGCCAAGCAAAAAATCTTATACAATTTTAAAAGTCCTTTTCCAATTTAAAGCTAACTTTTGATCCTTAATTTATTCATTATCGATCCTCATAGAATTTGAAGAGTTTATTGTCAGAGAAAAAAAATGGTAGACCAAAGCAAGTTCAAAGAGTGAACATTACCATTCTGAAGATATTATTAGTATTTATATGCAGGAAACACCTGATAGTTTTCTATAGGTATAAATGATCTTTTCACTGAATAGTATTTGAACAATCACCAGTGTACCTATAATTATTTCTTTCGTTTTCTTAATCAGATCTAGACCATGTAATATAGCTCAAATCTACAAATGAAGAAATTTTTGTGAGATGATTGTTAGAATATTTTTCTGCATCGAGTGCACCCCAACTTTATAAGTAATTTCTCAATACACTGTTAGATCCTTTCAATTTCATCTTTAGTTAGGCAATTTCAAGTTGCCATCTGTATTGCTGTAATACTGAAAACAGGGTGCCCTTCGTAATTTATATGGAAAATTTAATGTGAAACAGAAGTCATGACATTGTGTTTAGTTAAGAGGCAATGGCAATCTATGGGTCCCATGATAAATGGCCCAGCTTAGACAAAGATTATACTACATTTTGATTTAATGAGGTTGGCGTCACTGTCAGAATTTTTTTTTATAATATAGAAATGATTGTAATCCATCAAATTAGAATTTTGAGGTGAACCTATATTTTGATTTTATTTTAATGATTTAAGTATAATTTTAAAGTGATCAATATATTTCTAAAACATTCTGTAAAATTTCTAAAACTAACGCACAGTAAAAGGGGTTAATTTCAGCCTCAATCCCAGGGCCTCTCTCTCTCACAGAGAGATGCCCTGAGAATAAGGCTGGGTTGATTTAATAATGCTCACTTCAGTTTTTATTGAAAGGGTAAGTTTTAGTCCTTCATTAGAACAACTCAAAATAAACATAAATTATTAAAATTTCAGTTATTAGAATAAAGAAACAATATTTGAAGATTATGAAAACAAAAAAATAAACACCTTGCAAACAGGTAATAGTTATGTGGTTGAGATTGAGTTTGTATGGCAGTATAAGCACTTAAAATGACATGCTTCCAACTACTGGGGCTTATATCCAAGTTGGTACGAATGCAGCACTGGCATCCTAGAGAAAGCAGCTTGGAATCTTGAAGCCTGCAATTCTATTAAATTAATACATAATCTAAGCATGAAGATTATTCATACTGTCTCGACACTGGAATGAAAGAATTCATTTTACACAGTATCTTCAAGATACACTGTATTTCATATGTTTTCACTTGGCAAACTTAAGTTCAAAGGTTAGCATATTCTAGTTTTATGTGGAACTGGTTTTATAGCAGGAAATTAGCTATAGGCCTTACCAAGATTCAAAAATATATTTTTGCTTACAATTTATAAATTAAGTGAACTTAATTTTAGAGACTGGAAAATATGGCTGATTAATAAGAATATTCTGGAATATCTGTGAAAAGTTTTCAGCACATGACATCATTTTCGGAAAAAGAAAGAAAATCCATTGGTCCCAACCGATTTCTCATTCTTAAATTATTGTAATGAGAAATTCATGTCATTTGTATGTCAATCAACATTTAATTACAAAGAATATGCATGCAACTGAAAAAGCTGGATTTGTTGCTCTTTAAGAACTTGTAGTGAAAGGAAAAGACATTTTGGTTGAACTGATCTTTTTAATTAAAAGTAGTTCTGAGAGAATGGTCGTTGATCATGTACATGGATTTCAAAGTACATCACACAAGCAGTTTTATGGATGAAAGTCAAACTGGCTCTATTTGATAATTATTTACCAATATTTTCAAGTTTGCGTCTTCAAAACTAGGGAAACGATTTGAAAAATCTTAAAAAAACCTAACATATTGCTTTCAAAAATGTGTTCTAACCTGTTAACTGTAAGTTAGAAAAATTGTTATTACTGTGAGGAGTCCAAGCCATTCTCTAATTTTGGTCAGTTAAAGTAAGAGAGCTGTGTCGTTTTACTAGATCAGCTTGTATCATTTTAAATATTTTCTGGGGTATACTTTACACCAGCTTACTGGTTTTGATAGTTAGAGGATAAAAAAACTACAAATATTACAGCCTATATAGTTTAATGAAAAAAAAAGTCAATAGTTCTTGAAATATGAATTTTATTTTCATGTTTCTCAATTTTGGGTTAATATTTCTGACAAATAAAGAGAAACCTTTTGGCTTTCATAACAAAAGAAAAGATTGAGCTGAAAATGACTAATGCCGTTTGGCTATAAAAATGTACTGTTTACAAGGCTTTGAAAGAAGCTTTATATGTCATAGTTGTTAAAGAAATAGAAAAGAAAATGTTGTTTAAATTTTATTATGACTAAAAGCTTTAGATACCAAAAGGTTCTTAAAAATAAAAAAAACTCCAAATTATAATAATATCTTTCTTCTTACCCAGAAAACAATAACATAAAAGTAAGCTGGTTTAAAATGTGTGTTGCATCGCTATTTCTGTCATAAAAACTTTGTTTTACGGTGTACTTAACTGGTGCTGGGAAGGCCTTGTTTTGAAAGTTAAAATGCCTTTTGTCTCATAGTGTTTAGACGTGATCAATATCTGGCAAAATGAAAGAAAAAAATATCTTTGTTATGCAAATACAAGCAACATTTACTCTCAGTCATTAGCATACATTATCAGTTCCATTTGAGTCTGTTATGAAGCATTAGCCAATGGTTGTTGGTCTTTGAGTGCAGCAGGTGATAAAAGCCTGCACCAAGCCAATCAGGAATTTTGTGTGGCTAACTGCTTGAGTGTTTACACTTCCTTTTCTTCCATTTACCAATCAGCTTATTTCTGGCTCATTGTCATGTAGGATTTGTTGACAAGCCCTAAATTAAAACCCTATTGTACTGCCACAAGAAGAATGTAATTAAAAGAAGTCACATGTCACAAGAACAAAACAGGAGTGATCAATGTTTTATGGGAAATACATGTTTTGCATATATTTCAAGAAGTCTTACTGAATCTTCAGGCTCATGTCCTTTTAGAAGAGGGACTTCAAGGAAACTGTCATTTCAATCAGTATGTAACTTTGCTTAATTGTGTAAATGTTGGCAAAACTCATCTTTTGTTGAAGTGGCATTTGGGCTCTTTATTTCAGTTGACCCGATCAAGACCTTTAAATACAAACAGGGTTTATATTTATTTTTAATATATCAGAGCCCATCTTGTTCTAACCTGCTTTGAAAATTCGAAACATAGCATGCAGTTGAAATTACTTTGGCAGAAATAATGTTAATATTTTTTAGCATTGTTGAATTGTTTTCTTATTTTATAAAGTTAAATCTTTCTCCACATACAAAGATGTTCAGCTTCTTTTAAGCTAAAATAACTCTCTGATGGCTGAAATTAAATTTAAGCCACAAATATTTCGCGTCTCAAGGACACTGCTCTGGCTGTGTATTTACAGTCACCAGTTAGATTGTGTGTAAAACTCACCTGTTCGATATAAATATAGATATATAATTATAGATCCAAACAAATAGACGCTCCAAGACATGTAGACGGAAAGAAAAATTATGCCCAGTGCAACTTATAGCATTTTTGTTGTAGCTGAAGAAGTGGACTCTTTTTAAATAACATTTTGCACTGGATTACGAAGCTGGTATACTTTGAAAATTGTTGTTTAATGTTGTTGTGTTTGAATGTCCAATGATGTACATATGGGATTTGTTATCTTTTGAACATGGGCTAATTAGTTCTTTGTAATACATAAGAAGCTGGATGTGTATATATAAAGATCAATATATATTACAACCATTTTTGATTGTCAGTTCGAAATTGATACGTCGACATTCGGAAGTTTATGCCATTGGTCAATTTCTGTTTAATTTTGAGCTAAAAATTGATCATCAAACTAAGAAAAGCGTAAAGTTTGAAATTCATTTTTCGTTCAAAAAGTTCAGGAGTTGATGTTTATATGAACACGTGAAGTACTACATGTTATTTTACACACATGTTTCAGACATCCAACATTTTAATTTGAACTTATCTTCAAAACTGTTGCCAAGCTGAGTCAGCCCCAGATCATGATCACTTGCTGCACTAGAAAAATACGACTTCATTGTTGATTTGTTAGAAAATACTGTGTTGTAGCAAATGTTGACTTGCATAAAACTAATAAACGTTTTTACCGTTGATATATTGTTTGAGTTAAAGTTTCCACCGTAATTTTATCCTTTTTGTAACATCAGTGGACACAATTTTAAACGGCACATAAATTTCTAAGATTATATATAAAAATTATATAACTACTACAAGTAGACAGGCTGAAGATTCCATCCGCTATAAAAGTGCTCAATGGAAAACCAGAGCTATAAATAGATTGATGGAGTCAATTTGCTACTCCGAAGCAATCATTAGGCAACTGCCACATAAAACTTTTACAATCTTAGTTATACGCATTTAAAAATGTGAAACAATGGCTTGCTTTAAACGATGCATCTTGCAAGTTATTGCATTGCTATTAAGTAATCGCCCAATATAAGATGAAGCAGAGCAGTAGTTGTTTAAAAGCGCATGTAATAGTTTTGTGTAAAAGATTTATGTTAGTTTGTTGTCACGAGAAAATATATTTCCATTAAGCACAATTGATTACTTTTCCAGAAAGTTTATGCATTATGAAGTATTTTTAGTCTTTGACTGTGCAAGTTGCTGTAAAATTTGTGAATAAGTTCTTGGTTGCTGAAGAGATCTTTCAAGGCAATTTTAAAGTCGAATTATTACTTTACAAAATTTTAAAAACTGGTTTGGTTTTTCCTTGGAGGTAACACCTCAAAACAAAACTTAATCTAATTACAGTGAAACTCAAAATATTTTTTAAAATTAACAGCAGAGCTTTTGATTTCTGTAGCATAGCTTACGGGAATATTAAGTTTCTAGGAAGTTGTGGTAGAAGTATGGTTTTGATATTGCTTGCTGTTTTTAAACAAAGGATATTAGGTTTATGCATTGTAATAATGCGCTGCTGTAGTTATGTTTTGTGGTAATACGTTTTTAAATACAAGTTTCTACGTGAGCGATGTTTAATAAAAACTGACAAATGATAACAGTGATGTTATTACCTAATAACAAAGCTAAGAGTAAGAAGCTTGAAAACTTTAGACATATTTTATATATTTTAACTGCTTGCATGATTTTATTTGTTTTAAAAAAAGTTTTTGGTCTCAGTTGAACAACAATTACATTTCTACCGATGTATTAAGGTAGTGAGAGACTAATTTGATGTTTTAAATTTAACCATTCATGGTTTAGGGTTTGTATATTTAACAAATTTATACTTTTAACAGACTGACAAGAACATTCTATTCAGCAATTAAACTCTTGTTGAGAGTGCCTTGACATAATGTGAAAATGTATAGAAAGAGGTTTTTATCATAATGCCGCTTCTACTGCTTGGAGTAGCAATAGAGATTTTTTTTCTATTTTATTTTTAAAAGATTTTAGTTAATTAGATTGTTTTGTATTTACATAATTTTATGTTTTTATTCTCTTAGTGGAAACCTAAATGTAACAGATTTTGACATTTGAGATTCTATACAACTTTGTAAATATTGTAAATAGAACTGAATGACGCTATACAAATTTTAACAAGCATTATTTTTATTTTATTATTACTATTAATATAATTATTATTTTTATTATTATCTTATAATTGCATTCATGATCTAATCATATGTGAAATTATGTTTTCTAGTTTGTAAATATTTATTATTGCGATTATGGTTCTAAAGCATCAGTTAGCCACATTGTTACCCTTAAGAACAACTCTTCACAGGCCATTTTTGACGTATATAACACATTTGTGTAATGTTAGCTTTTAAGTATGGATAATAAAAGTTGTTATATGAAAATCATTGCCCCTCAGTAATCAAATTCGAGATTCAATCTACTTTTTTTGTTGATTCAGTCTAAGCTGCTGAATTTTATAGGAGAAAATATTTTTAGAACTACAGTATTAGCACTTCGATATTTCAAAGCATTTACAGTGTAAATACTTTGTAATTCAATTTCAGTTCATCATGCAGACTATTAGATCAATTATAAGATAATATTTAGCTCTTCAATTGTTGTGTTTTTCATTATTGTTACCATGGAATTTGACAGAAGCACTCTACATGCTTGCAATATTATCGACCTTCAAGAATGTTTTCTTTTTCTTCTGTTCATCCTTTTTATTTTACGCAATAAACAAGTTAATTGCAAAGCTACCCCCAAGATGAATAACATAATAAAGCCAGTTTAAACGTTTTCAGCCCTGCGGTTCTCATTTAATTTGTCTTTCCAAAAAGCACAGCTTGTTATTGTGCGCACGGTTTCATTTTGAAAACGTAGTACATGTGTAACATGTGTTTTTTTCCCGGCTGACACACATGTAGGACTAGATAATTAAAGTACAATTAAATTAATTGGGCAACTCGTAGTTTGGACATAGATTATTGTACTCTATAAAAAATTATACCATTGAATCGTTCTTCAGTTTAAATTGCTTTTGAATAAGAATCTAAAATACTTACTAGGTTTTACTAATGGCCACTTTCTTTCTTGTTCTCTCTAAAGAACAATATTCCCTTGAACTTTTTTCATTTATTTTTGTACGATGCGAAGTCTAAATTTCTTGATGGCAGCTTTGAATTACCTCATTTTCGAGTAAGAAGAGAGTGAAAGTTTGAAAAGTGGCCGTTGGGATACCTGGGATAATAGACTTAAAAAAGTTTAGATTTACTAAATATGTTTATTAACAACAATAACAACAACAATAACAAACAGTCACTTCAGACAGCGATACAAAGACATTGAAGTAGAAAGTATAAATTTCATGAGTAGTGGTAATCAAAAATTAGAAAGAAATTTTTTATAACTGATCTGGAATTCCAATATTTGGAAGTATTCCTGGTTCTTTCTTGAAAATTGTAGATTTATGAAGACAACTGCTGAAATGTAATAGTAATTAAGTAGGCCTGCTGTCAACATACCTTTAACTCCCTCATATAAATAGTAATCTATTCCCCTTTTCCAATATCATAACTGAATAATTTCTTTCAGATCTGCGACTCTATCGAGAAACTCCAGGAAGAAGAGGAAGAGGATCAAAAAAAGGCCAGACTCGCTTTAAGTAAGTAACAGAATGTAATATAACTTTATTAGTTTATTGAACAGTTGTTTATAACAAATGCTTGGCTGCACAGTTGGTAAAATCTCTGCTTTCCAACCGCTGTACAAGGTTCGGTTCCATTCTCGGCTCTGCTGAGATTGAAATATTTATGTGACTTTTTCTTGATCTAATCTAACTTAGCTTTCCATCCTTCCGGGGTAGGTAAATGAGTACCAGCATTTGCTGGAAGCTAACACTACGGAAGCGTAACACTACGGAAACCAGAGATAAGCACCGGCGTTAATTAGCCATTCGGCTTGGAAAAGATTTAGCTATAAAAGATGCGAAGCCCGATTCTCGGACAAAACAATTTTGCATACTGCTAAAAATCGTGGAAATATTTGTTTTCTTATGAACATTTGTCAGTGTGATCTCGCCTGTAATTTTAGCAAGTAAAATGTTAAATTTGCAATTGAACTTGTATATGAAATATCAGTAAGCAATCTTCGTTTAATGTAAAAAATCTGCGCCTGCAATTGGTCAAAATCAATCACCTGATTTCGTTGAATCTGTCACTAACCGGTAAGACCGTGCGGTTATAAATATTTTTCTTGATTTAACCATGGCGGAGTCTTCCATAAACTCAATCCACTGAATATATGAATCGAAATTATTTTTATTGAGCTTTTGCTCCAAGTTGTCATTTATGGGCTTTTTGGCGCACGTCCAGCAATTTTCCTGCCTTTTAGACAATTTTATTTTAATTTGTGACGTTCGCGCCGAGGTTTTCCCGCTTCAACCAAGGCCAAGCAAGGTTACTAAGCTCAGTTCACTTCCGGTTTTGTTATTACCGGTCCATAACGTATTGTTGCCCGCTGAGCGCTTAGTTGCCGGGAAACAGCAAAACTTGTTCACGTGCACGTGATGCCTTTTCGTTTAATAAGGGTATGAGAAAAATGGACTTTGATTAGTTGGTATATAACATTCAAATTTCTTGTTCATTATATCGCCAGCGCGTTGGTGTATTTGTAAACAAACCACTCACATCCAGTAATTAACCCCTAAATATCAAATATCGTGTATCTCTAAACTAATTTGCGTATTGCTAAATCTCCGCTTTCCGGCTTGCCTACCAGGGTAGCTTCTATTAATATTAAACCGTATTTTAAAATTTTCCCGGTTGGTAGTATGTGTGAGTGGAAAAATTAACATCATGTTCCATCCGCATGGCTATGTACATATATAAAGAATATTTTAGAAACACGTTTTCATAATATTTGAGTAAATATTTTTAAAAAAAAACATCATGGGCTGAAATGCTTAAAGAAATAATAGCAGGCTAAAGTAGCTGTGTGTTTTTGGAAGTTTCTATTTGATACATCTGACAAAATTACAAAAAAAAGGAAGAACAAATCATGTTTAGTTAGCTTAGTTGTTGTCTTTTCACACGCGCCTGCTCTTTGATAAATTGTGGTGACGGGGATGGAAGATATGTTACAAGTTTGTTCTTTAGAGATTTTCTTACTTATTTCTCCGTCTTCAAAGCCAACTTAAGTTATCGGCGCTTTTCTTTTAAAAAAGGCCGTACATTGAAACCGAGTTAACTAAATGAGACTCTTGGTGGTTGCGGTAATGTTTTGTCTGGTTTCACCGACAAAATAGTGTTGTTCTTAATAGTTGGTCGAACCTTTTTGTTGCAGCGATGTTAAATCCATTCTCTTTTTTGTTTCCCTTCCTAAAAATAGCTGCATTGACACTCACCCTGAAACAGAGTTTACAGTTAGAAAGTGTTTAAATAACCGGCAGCTGGTCACGCAACTCAGAATACAAGTTTAACAAACTAAATCAACATGGAATGTCCCTCTATTGACAAAGAACTATAAAGCGATTCAGAAGCTGGCGTTAGGAGAAAAAATCGGTTCTTAGTTTTACGGGCACACTTTGACCCTTCGCAGAAATTTTCGTAGACGATTGACTACCGGTCGAGCAAATCAAAACACTAATGGCCGGCGGTTCGTTTCTTCCCTAAAAATAGAGGGTTTGTGTATCGATAAAGAGCCGTCAAGCTATTCATTATTTATTGTCGGTGTTAGACGGAAGTGAAAATCGGTTCATAGACTGGCATCACTGTAGTAAAGTTCACTGCCGGCCAAGTAACTCAAAACACTAAATGACCGTTATTCCAAATTTTTACCTGAAACTCATAAAAGGTAAATATTAATGTATTATAATCCATCGTTTATCGGAAAGGAATGACTGAAAAAGCATTTTGAATATTCAGCGATTTCCAATCTGTACTTTAAAAATCGTAATTGTCACGGTCATACTCGGACTTGTGAGTTTTACTACAGTAGTGTGCCTGGCGTAAACTACGAACCAATTTTCAGTTCTAACACCGGCTTCTAAATTGCTTGATGGTTCCTTTTCGATATAGGAACATTCGATATTGATTTTAGTTGGTAATTTTCTATATTTAGGGAAAAGAAAAAGAACTGCCGGCCATTTAGTATTTTGAATTGCGTGACCGGCTGCAGGCCATTTTGACACTTCCTTACAGTTACGCAGTTAATACAACACTTTGCTGCTAAGTCTTTTATCTTCCAACAGACTCTCTTTGGATACAAAGTTTCTAAATGTTTCAATGTTGCGAATGAAATACAAACCGAGCCCATTTTCAAACCAAAATTATGTCTTTTATTTATCTCTTGGCATTCTCAGCAATTGCTCGCATTTTAAAAAATGCAAAATTGTTTTTGTTTAGTAATAGCATGATAAAATATATATTGTTTTTACATACCTATATCATTGCATTATCTTGCTTTACATGGCAATATAAACACTTCTTTATTTGTAACCATACATTCACTTCCGACGAAGGACTGCAGTCCGAAACGTCAGTTTTTTTTTAAAAAAAATTCTCATTCTCTACGGTGTATAGTTTAACTATTTGTAAAACTGTTTGATAAAATATTGTTTTGGTATCGTCTTTTGAGCTCACGCGTTTGTGGAAATAATAATATTCGTAAACCACATATTTTGAAAAACTGAAGTTTAAATCCTAGTAACTTTAAATGCAATACATATCAATTTAATGTGTTTTTTATATTATTCTAGAAAAGTCGGATTAAATTGATTTTTATCCTTCTTCAAAACTGACAAAAGTAATCAGTATATCTGGGTTATTCACTCGTGCTTGCCCACTTCACTTGGAAACATCAGCAACAGGGTCGCCATTCTCGCTGAATCTGTATTTGCAAAGTCAATTACAAAATTATAAAATAAAGAGCAAGGCCAAATTTGACTTGTCTTCTACAGCAAACATGTCGAAGTCATCTGAAATTAAAATTTCAGGTGCAGGGAAAAGAGGCTTCTTTCATGAACAATGTCTGCTTCCAAATATGGGTTTGGTTCTTCATTGTTTTTCAGTTGTCGTGTTTGACAGTTTGAAAGAAACATAAATAAACTTGGAGTCATTATGTTAATTAGGAGAGCCAGCTGGCTGTAATGGAAGCTTGGGAGAATTCTGCTTCTTATGTTGAATTTTTTAACTTTCATACTTTTTTAAGCCTACCTTAATTTTCAAACAAAAGATTTATTCTTGTAAAGAACTTTTGTTGTTTTTACTACAGGTAGTTTTCAACACCCTTTTTTGAATATAAAGAAGAATTTGCATCTATCAAATTCTTGTACCCGATCACCATGTTGCTTGGTTTGTAGCTCAAGAAATGAATAGTTTTATTTTGATTCGTTTTAGTTGGGAAACTATCTGTGTGAGCCTAGAAGACTGGGATAATATTTTAAGGTAAGAATTTAGCTTTGTACAATCTGGCATTTGGCATTTACTCTGTGGTTCTTTCGCAAATGTCATTCGTAATTTAGAAAATAAAGTGACACGATGTTCGTCGTAAACTTGTGCAACAACGATGTGTTTGTGGAGTTAATCTGCATTTTCTGTCATTGTACTGCGTTTACTTTTGCAATGTCGCCCATTTTCTTGTTAGAATCGAATGTTTCTCAACGAAAGACTCGTAATAGTAAATACTTTTCTCTAATTCAATGCCGCCACATTCTTAGTTGAAGAAGACATTTAGTCTTGACAGGTATAAAAGGTTGTATTCCCAGTGCGCCGTTTTCCTAATAAAAATTGATAACCCGAACAGGAAATAAATGATTAAAGTGTTTTATTAACTTTTTTCACATCATGATTTCATAATTATTTTATTGGTTTTTACTTTTTTATTACACTGTTCGAACTAAAGCATAGGTGCAAGTGGATTATCCCCCGTTACTAAAGCAACATTTTCTGACACTTAGTAGTTGTACGGCTTGCTGACCACATTATCTCTGTTGTTCGTTTGCATAATGTGTTTTTACATAGAAAAGCAAATTAAACCGACTTGCAAAAAAAAAAACATTTTTTTGTATGTAGAATCTTTTGCTTCACGGCAAATTTGTTTGCAAGCAACGAAGTTAAATTTTCTATTTTGTTACTGAAAAAATACCTGCTTAAAAGTCTGTTTTTGTGTAAATGTTATACTGATAATGTAACAACACGTGTTGTTTCTTGAAGTCTGAGTATTTTGTGTTCGACTTTTTTTTATACTTTTTTGTTATTGTTCCTTTTAATTTTGCTATTTTTTGTAATTAGTTGTAACTGTTTAATTTTGCCTTTTCTTGTTTAGGACATTTAAGAAAAGCTCCAATAGTAACGAAAAGAAACTTCACCAGTATCTAAAGAATGAGTTGTATCCGCAAGTTATGCCGCTTATAAAGGTATGTCCCTTTTCCAAGTCGCGCCTACCTGCTTTCATAAAATATTTAGATATATATTATATTATATATTTACACACATCTAATTAAGAAATCTGGGTTTTCAATAAGAGGCGGCAGCCACCTACATGAAATAAATTCGCCACCTTCTTTGGTAGCTAAAGTACTCAGACCATGCAAATAAAATGAGAAATATCAGCTCCTTCACCGTTTATTTCTGCACTTTCACCTTCTTTTTAAAAACGTAATGAAAACCCAGAGAAACTTTCCATGGTTAGCGTGAGTCTATCGAGTTATGAATGCACCCGAAAAGTTTGCGGAGCATGAAAGAAGCTTCTGGAATGCTCTCAAAAATTTTTTTTTTTCTCTCAAAATTTTACAGTTAAATGCATTCATAACGCGATAGATGCACAGCTAAACCGTAGCCGACAATTTCGTAATACATTTGTCAATCATATTGTAATGTACTGTCGTTTTCTATTGTTTTACACGAGCGGCACCCGTGCGTTTCAAGTAGATTTTAATGGAGAGTAAAATGCATTCAGTAAGTTAAAATTGTTTCACACAGAAACCGAGTTATTAAATATAAAATTTTCGTAAAAAGAGTTTCTGAAAAATGCGCATGCCTGATAAGGAAAATAAGTCCTCTCAGTTATGGAGAAACGTATAGTCAACAAGTTTCTCTGGAAAAATTAAGCTGAATTGTCGAAAATAAGTTCAAACCTGAGCCAGAATTAGTTCACCGTCAGCAAGAGACATCCATTGTATAACAAATAATAATTCAGACTAAATCTTACGTCATATAATGCAACTGAAAATTTACTGCACGAAGCAGACAATTCAACAAAAAGTTCATTCAGTGATTTGGCGGCGATCCTGCCCCGAAGTGGAGCTTTACCTGGCTAATGGATGATGCAGTTGGCTGACCGCTTTAACAAGTTCAGGATCCATACTTTTTGTTTTCTTCACTTGGGTAATGATACTTTCTGGTTTAACATCTGAAGGGGCAAGTATCACCAAACCTCTGGAGAGAACCTCCGTACAGCAGTTTCCCAATCAAACTACAATTTTCTGAGTAATTAAATTTATAAACTTTACACCGTAGTGAATGAATTTAAAAAAAAAACTGACGTTTCGGACTGTAGTCCTTCGTCGGAGTTTTTAGTTGAGGAAACATATACTGATTACAAGCATTAATTTCAACTTATTTAACACAGAAGTCAATGGATCCAAGGCATCGTTGTCCTCTCGATAGCTTACAAACTTGCTCTTTTCGTCGTTTGGTGCACGCTCGCGCGATCGCCCGTGTTCAGATTTAGATTACGTTCACGTCATACAGTCGAACCTCGATTATCCGGACTTTTTCTCTGGTCCCATTTTTGCATGAATATTAATTAGTTGTCATCTTGAGAACTCGAAGTTGCAAATAGACCGATTAAATCCTTTTAAAAGACTGTCGAACAGCGTATTACCTTTGTTCGGAGGACAGTTTTGAAGCAAACACATTCTTGAAAATTTTAGGTTTTATCAATATGTTAACAAAAAGTGAAAATTTTTAAATACATAAAGACTGTGTTAATTTCATGATTAAAATGTTTCTTTGCTGTTCACATGTTTATATATCTTTTATTTA
>JANCMA020173193.1:0-13733 GCA_024336925.2 Zoanthus solanderi | reverse complement strand
GACCGTGAAAAGTTACTTGCCCAAGCTTAAAATCTACTTGTCCCGGACGACCGGACGGGGGTTTTTTCGAGCCCTGCCTAGTTTCCCAATCCTGGGGTCGGACGTTGCACATCAACCCTACTAATTAAGTAAAATTTTGGTTATCTACACAGCTTTTTTTTTATTGTTTTTCTGAAAATTGGTCTTTTGTCTATTAAAAGGGGAAAAGGGGAGGAATAATTGGCAAGTAACTGACCACTAAATTTCCTGGATTGCCCAATAAGGCTTGCACTTTTGATGCATGGTTGTGCAACCCCCTCCCCCCATCCTCTACAGTTTTTCAAGGCTGCAAGGAAAAAGCTTTGAGTATAAATGCTGCAATCACCTTACCTTTTACGTCTTTTTATTGCTCCAGCAATCAGTTGCTGCTGTGACTTTTTTCCAGGATTTACTGCTGCAGGTTTATTAACAGTTCTATGTGCACTGCTTTCTGTCTTTTTTTGTTCTAAAATAGTGTCATGAAGTTCTGAGACAGCATTCTTGAAGACAAAGTCAAGGAACATTGGACTTACAATTAAGGCTCACTGTCAAAAATCTACAGATTACTATCCCTTTGCATATTGTCTCATACCTGCCAATTACTCTCACCCTTTTGGCATGAGACTCATACTTTCTCCTTAAATTTCACACTCTCACATCAACATTAAAGAACCTCACACCAGAACTACACTTGGTTTGAACACCACTCAGAAATACAGAGAACGAACCAATCACAAAATGGGTAGGTTAGCCAATCAAGAAACTTTTATTCAACCATTCACAACACTGATCACTGAATGAGCAAAAATTAATGTTTGCAACAAGCACTTCTAGCGCTCTACCCCATCGCCTGGTGAAGACTTGCAGGTTGCAGTCAAAATGTTGCAGTCAAAATGTCATATATCTTGCAGTCATTCCAATGACAAGAATAGTGAGACACTGATAAAAGAAATATTTAATTGTTTAAAAAAACTTATTTTGAAAAGATTGAAACAGGATTCTAAGCACAGAATGTTTGGTTTTTCAAGATCTATAACAACTGACAAGTCTTCTCTTTGTCACCAGAACTGGTTGAGGAAGACCTTTAAAACATAAGCAGCAAAATGCTTAGTGGGTCATTGGAAAAGGATACCCTATTCTTTTTTCATGATGCATGATTGTTTTTTGTTTACTTCTCTCTGATGTGTGAAAAAAGAATTTAATTTCCTGTGATTTGTGAGTTTCTTGTTGCGTGAACAGTGAATGTCATTCAGTGTGAAAATAACCAAATATTTTAATGTCATTTGTGAATCACTAGTGATATAGTGTACCCTCTTGAGAAATGCAGGATAATGATATTGAATTGTTTCAAGAGCAATCGAACCCCATAACAACAGTGGAAGGTGCAAATGCTAACCCCTGCACTACCCTGAGAGATGATACACAATTGTCGGTGGCATTTTTGCACTAGTTAAGAAAATTAATATTAAACACCGTATGGAAGGCCAGAGAAGGAGTGGACAGCCGAGAATGACCTGGAAAATCAAGTAGATTGGTTTGAAGAAAGAGGATGCCCTTTATCACTCAAAGTGGAGAAAGGGTGTGAAGATGGTCATGTTGGAAATGGGGTGAGTCCAGCCACCCTCATCAACGGGGACAAAACCGAATCAAAACTGGTCTACTACTAGTACTACTACTACTACTAGTACTACTACTACTACTACTACTACTAGCTACTACTACTACTACTACTACTACTACTACTACTACTACTACTACTACTAGTACTACTAGTAGTAGTAGTAGTAGTAGTACTAGTACTACTAATACTACTGTACTACTACTACTACTGCTACTACACTACTACTACACTAGTTACTACTTCTTAATTAATTCCAACAAAACTTATGTTCAGTCTAAAAGGATACTCTATAATTATTCATCTCCAGTGAATCTTCAGTAAATCTTCTGGAGTCCATTTCAGCTTGCTGCCGAGAGACAAGATCCAAGAAGGTTGTTTCATCATTGTCCAACCCACGGATTAAGTTTTCTACATGAAAATAAAAAAAAAAAAAAAACAGAGTGTATTCATTAATAATTAAGCTAGGAAAAAAAAATTAGTGCTAAAAGGAAGAAATTAAGTTATATTTTCAAAACTGAAAAATTTGATTACGGTTTAAGTGAAGTTTAACATAAAAATGAGAGTTAACCCTTTCAGTCCCAGTCAGTTATCAACATCCAACTTCTCCTTAAATAACACATACAAAATAAGACATTTGGTAATGAGAAAATGAGAATTGATCAAACTACTGAATATTAAAAAGAAAATTCTCTCAAACTTGTTTAATAAAAAGTATGGACTCAAGGACTGAAAGGGTTTACTTATAATAATAAAAGCTCTTGACAGTGCCATCAGCAATATCAAGCTAAAAACCTTTTAGCCATTAAATCTTGTATTTAGTAAGTTAGTGCAGTACTTACTCAATTTATGCTGCTCTTCCCATTCCTCTTGTTTCTTTTCCTTTTGTTCTTGTAATCTCTCGTACAAAGTTCTGTTGTCCAATTCTTCCTCAGGTCTTTCTATAAAATGATATCCAAAATAATTCACACAAAAATTTTAATAACTGAAACTTACAGTTAATTAATGCATCCCAGAGTAGCTACTGTAGTAATTGTAGTTGTATTATAAAAGTAATATACAGTTAATAAATCACCTGAAGATGACTAGCAGTAGCAGTCGAAACGTTGCGAGCAATATCAAAGTGACTTATCGTGAGACAAAAGAACAAATTATAGTTAATTTATTAACAAAAAGCCACGATGAATAAAAATCTATTTCAATCATCACATAGTTACAGTTGTAAATGTTAGAATTTACTGTGATGATCAAACCAATCAAAGATGTATTTAATTCAGAATTTGTAATAACGAAATAACAACTGTATTTCACATGTTTGGTTCTCTGAAAAAAAAACTGACTCAATAAGAAAGCTACATATATTTCGCAAATATTATGCATGCAAAAAAATGAATTAACACTTTTATTAAAAAAACGACAGTAAACATAAAAAAAGTGGGGACAACCTAAATTAAGAACCTGTGTTGAAAGAATATGCATGGACTCCTTCTCTACATGTCTGTGCTATCTTAAAAATTTAACTCCAACCCTGAAGCTCTATTTTTGACATTCTATATAATTATCTGAAACATCCAAGCACCTCCTAAATAACTATGAACTGTTCTCCACACTAGTCCTATATTTAAAGCCTCACTAAATTCTTCAAATTCATTTTTTTAGGTTTTGCTGCATTTAATTCTCATGTTGAACAAATCCAAACGAGTCATTTTTTTTACCCCCTACGATAAAAAGCTACATTTCATCATCATCACAACGACACTGTAAGGCAAACTAGCAGAAAAAATGCAACTAGTTTACCAAAAGTAGCCTCAATTATTAGTATTCATGATAGGTGTTATTTATTATTCCAAAGCTAAAAAATAAGCAGTCGAGGACTGCATGTGGCTACTGCTTCTTCAAATTAGTTTTAAGGCTGCGACAGTATTTCATTCTATAGCCCTACATGATTTAATATGTCTATTTTCGAAGCCACCTCTACTGTAAGTTATGCTACATCGCTTGATTTAACTATTTTTGAGCCAATGTATGTGATCATATAGGTCGTGGTCATCTACTCACTCACTCAATCAACATGACTAGCACTAAAATGCAAATTAGCTGTTCGTTTGAACACACCCCTTCAAGTAGGCTATTTATGATTTGAAAAAAAAAAAGTCGAGATTTTCTTAAATAAAAGCATTTCATGAGCGGAATAAAATCACATATTACTATTAATATTTTTTTATAGAACGAATAAAATCACATTTAATTTTTTTTTTTTTTGTTAAAATATAGCAAAAATAAGGGAAGAAAAAAAAACGAGGGAAGAAACATAAGAGAAGAAAAGAAATGAGAGGAGGAAAAAAAAAAGAAAAAAAAAGTAAGCCACCCAGTTTCGAACCGGCAACCTAATGATCGTGAGGCGTGCACCTTACCTGTTGTGCTACATAAGACACTACAACAAGCGCTTAAAAATTTATGTTATATATAAAGCAGCGTGTACAAGTTCACTCGTACGGACATACAAACAGACAAACAGATGGACGGACGGATGGACACAGGTTGTGACATATATAGTGGCTTCTGCTATGAAGCAGATAGCCACAAAAATCAATAAAATCGACAATCAATGACAATTGATAACAATCGATGACAAGCTATATCAATTAATCAATTGATAATGATAACTGATGGAAAATCGATCACAAAAATTTTTGTGATTATTGATTGTCATCGATTATCAATATCAATCAATTATAGATGGGAATTAATAAAGTTTGCAACCACCTTAAAAGTGTGATTACTGATTGCTCATCGATTGGCCAATGATAATCGATGCTATATCAACAGTAATTAATCGATTGTCATTAATTAATAAATTAATTTTCTGACCATAAATTTTATCGAATGTTCAGGTCTGGACTTTATTATACTCTTGGCCCAATTAAGCTAGGCAGTCTATGACAGCACCTCAATTCTTCTTGCACTGCACAACTCTTGAAAGCAAAATGAACACATTTCATACGAAGGCCGAAACAGCTACTATGAAGGCCGAAACAGCTACTTACTTTATAAGATCTAGCCGTGGCAGCTAGCCCATTCAGGGGTAAGCCCTGGCGTTATTCTACACGTTATTCTGCTAGCATTCAGGCTCACTATTTTTATGATAAATTTAAGGGGTAAAATTCGCTACTATCGTGGCCATAGTAACCACTAGCACATTTGTGCTATCTATACTTGACATAAATGGAATGCTGCGTCGGTGTTTCTACAGAAACAATTTTACAAGTAGTTAAATTTTACACCATAGTGAAAAAGAATTTTACTGTGGTTCTGCTCTAACCGTGGTCAGTCGACCCTATTTGCAATTTCGTTCTTTATTACGTTTCATCAAATCTTTTATCATTCCTACAACAGGAACGATTAAAGACATCTACTTTATTTTTTTTTTTAATTATATCATGTCCAATTCTATCGTTTTCAATTCGAAATCTGATTGGCCAACGAACTGAGGTGACCACGGTTAGAGTAGAACCACAGTAAAAGATAAAATATCTACACTTGACGTTCATCATGACCTGAAGGAGTTTACTAATTATATTTACCAAGAGGATCATCGGGCTTGCGAACTCTTTCCCATTCTTCTTGTCTCTTTTTCTTAATATCATCAACTTCTGCCTCAGTTACAAATGATTTTAACCCACTGCTCATGGTCTAGTGACAAAAAAAAATTAGCAAAAACAAGCTTTAGAGCGAGATACTTCGTACATGCTATCACTTTCAAGGTCGTTTTCATTTAAGATGGCGGACAAAATTTTGTTGAATGCAACCAAAGGAAAACCGAAGAAGCTCAGTCTTTGCAACAAAAATTTAAACAATGTACCGAGGATAATCGGCATTATAACCTCCTTGAAAAATGTTGACCTCAAAAGTAACAATTTAACCGATCTTCCGAAGGAAATGTCAACCATGAGCCAGGTATATGTGATTTTGGATTTTGCGTTTATGTGTTTGTTGTTATGGTGATTTATTTTTGAGGTATCTTAAGCCCTATTTCAAATGTTATTATTCATAATAATGATAATAATAGTAATTTCTAGTTTTGACAGTATAAACTAATTGGGGACAATTTTATTTATTTATTATTTTGTTATTGATGCGATTGGCGTACAACGATTATTTTTATCATTTTAAATGTCAACGTTCAAAAGTTACAACTGTAACGTATTTGTCTAATTTCTCCCCGAAATTTATGTGTAAGAAAAAAAAAGTTTTTTTAACGTTTATTCCCAAGTGTTTCTTATCCAGTATGAAAAGAAGAGGACGTTTTTCCATAACCTAAACTCATCTTTTATATTAAAAATCCGTCTCTACAGCACAGGCCGGTTTCATTAAGGGCCGGGCACCGGGTAAATTGACGGGCTGTGAATTGAAGACGGGGCTTTGCCTGGCTGCTTTTAGCATCTCTGCAACTATAAATTTTTAATATTTTAAGGCTTTGCACGAACTTTGCCTGGATACCAAAGCCGAATGCCCCTCCTGCTCCAAACCTTAATGAAATCACTGTCTCTAGTATTTTTATTCACACTTTTGGCTTCTAATTCCACTTCATACTATAATAAGCGAGTAGGTAATAAATTTCGAAATCTCCATGACACAATAAAGCTGGTAGTAATGTTGAAGTCCAATAGACCATTTTCAAATACCCAGCTGCTACTGATTTACAGTAAGACTGCATATTCATTCAACTCTGAGGTTGTCCAAAATAATTTCAAGAATGAGAGGGCAATGCTCCGTTGGATGTGTGCCATAAAACCTACTGATGTCATCAATACTCAGGACCTCTGTCTGAGGCTCGGCATTGATGATCTGGATGTTGCCCTCAGACGGTCAAGCGTCTTAGATGATTTGGCCATGTCCAGCAGAGCACATCATTGATTGGAAGGGTTTGTTCCCTGGATGTTACTGGACATAGGTCCCGTGGCAGGCCAAGAAAGACCTGGTGTGAGGTCCTGAGGAATGACCTCAAGCTCTCCGGCCTGAGAGTGGAGGATGCAGAAAATCGCACCTTGTGGAGGAGCAAAACAAAAACCATGCAACGTCACACCCACGAACTCAGTGGATCAGTGGTGCTAATGGATAGTGAGTGAGTGAGTGAGTGAGTGAGAGTCTTAGCTTCATTTTATCGTTAAATATTCAAAAATACTAGTGAGAGAAAGTGAGAAGTCACACCTCCAGCAATACACACAGTTGTAAGTAGTGTAAAACTACATTTCAGTAATTACGAATATTCAACTTCATTTTGAGGCTAAAACTATACAAATTGAAACATTTTCATTGTTGTCAGCAGCAACTACAAACTTGAAAATGGTCTATTGACCAAAATAGGTTGAGTTTGGATATATTATTAAACACCTTTAGATCTGATTACGAGTACAATATTTCAAAGTGTGTGCACTTTTTTTCATCAAACTTGTTGAGAGGACAACTTTTACTTGAAATCTTGTCCTCTCTCTTAGGGGGGTGTCTATAAAACTAAGACCTACAAAACGAAGACCCTAAGACCCTAAGACCCCCAAAACTTCAAAACTAATTAATTTTAAACTAATTTTTAACTTAGGTGAAAAATAAATTGTTAATTGCATGCCACTTAACTTTCACATCCTGACATTTCTGAACCCTGTCAGCTTTCGTTGGATCATTTACCACCATATTTGACTGAGTAGCCTGGCACCAACTGTCTCCAGCCCAGTTCGCTGTATTTTTTTTAATGATTTTTATCACTGAATCCCAGCTCAAGGAGTCTCCTTTTGTGTTTGTGATGGTGTTCAATTTCAATTCCATAAATTCCGATTTCACGGTCAGTTAGATTTTGGAGTTTAGGATGTTGGTCCATGATCAATCAGTCAATCAATCAATCTAATTTTGATCTGGGTTTATCCCTGTAAATGGGGGTGACCAGATTTACTCCACTCTAACAGCAATCTCTCCAACTCCAACTCTTCATCTCGCTCTATTCAAGGCATCCTCCTTCTCCAAACCAACACTCTTGCTCTCCTTCTCCACTTGCGTCTTCTTTGGTTGTCCTCACTTCCAGTCTTGCCCTTCACTTCAAACTCCAATGCTTTTCTCAAAACATGCCCATCATCCCTCCACAACACATGCCATACCATCTCACTCCATTTGCCTTTGCCATCTGAACCACTGTTTCCTTCAATCCCAATCTCCATCAGTTTTGCATCAGACATTGCTCTCACCATTGCTCTCTTGGTCCTTCTCAAAACTGTCATTTCATTTTTCCTCAAACACTTTGTCTTACTCACTTACTCCCATATAACATCACAAAATAGTAATTTATCCTAGACTTGTCTACTGACACTTGTTAAGGTCGTATTGACAACTTTTAGGTTCTCTATATTATATACAGCCATTAAGGATTTACTTTCATTCTATTAATTAATTCTGTTTTTGAAGCTTGAAATCCTAAACCTTGGTAACAACCGCTTTGAGAATGCCCCCGGTGTACTTGCTGACATTACAAGTCTGCAGAAGCTACACCTATTCAACAATAACTTAAAAGATTTAAATCCACTCGTATTATGTGAGTATTACAGCTATATATGTTTATAATTATTCTTTTTTTTTTTTTCAAATATATGTTTTAAAAACTAGTTTAGTTCAAAGTTGTCCCTAGCTTTTATTAACTGGTGGCTTTCACCCAATATAGGGCGGTCGTCATGGTAGCACAGTTGTAAGATCTCTGCTTACTGACCACAACGTCCCCAGCTTGATCCTGGCTCTGTTAAGGTTGGAATATTTTTGTGACCTTTGTTTCCACCTAAGCTAACTCAGCTTTCCATCCTTCTGGGGTAGATAAATGAGTACTAGCGTCTGCTAGGAGCTAACCTGTGATAGATTAGTGTCCCGTCTAGGGGGAGTCAAAGACTTTCATCCACTTAACACTATAGAGAGACCAGAGATACGTACAGTACCACCGGCTCCTTGGGCCATTTGGATCATAAAGGATTTAGCTTTCACCCAATGTTATTGAACTACTGTTAGTAGTAACTTTCATGTCTTTGCCATTTTTAATTTATTTTGACATTGAAAAATGGAATTAAGTCATTAAAACTGTAAGATTTTTATTTTAGACATAACATGTAACATATTTTTAGATAGCCATGTCTCATATTTTTTTAAGTATTTGAAATGAATTATGAAATAATATTAATTGTGATCATTCATTGAGAAAGCATTGAAATGTCTGTCATGTTAATACATATTCCAGACCTGTATTCAAGTATTACATCCATATTAACTTAATATGTAGTTGCTAATTTTTCATAACATACTGTCCAAGTACTTGCAGCATAAATTGAACAGTCTAGTGCAAAAACAATGTAAGTGACTTTGTATGAAATGCTAAACTCTCCCAAGGGTTATGAAGAGATAATAGGGATAATGTGAAAGAGATGAGAACTTGATCAAAAGTCACTTACACTGTTTTTACCACTAGATCCTTCAATTAGTGAATATATAAAATTATTCAAAAAAAGAGCATTTCCTATAACTATATCTCTGGCTTAGACACTACATTAAGGATTCTCAGTTCATAAGTGGAACAAATTGTTTCTGGAATACTTTTATTGTCTTTCATCCTAAATTCAAGCTATAAATTTGTTTTAAGTTCTAAGGTTTAGTTAAATTTATCGTTTTATATTAAAGGTAATTATATACGATGTATTTTAGGTTTCCAAATCTCATTACAAAAGGTAATTGTTATTGTAATTAAAAGTTCTATTGATATAAATTTTCAACAAAACAAAAAACACCAAACCAGCTGTATCAACAAATTAGGTTTTACTGAACTAAGGTCATGCTCTGCTAACACTATCTCAGTTTACATTGAACAAAAGAGTTTTTAGTAGTGGGTGCTCTACATGTATCATGTGTCTTTTATTAACTTTAAACTATGTAAAATCCAATAATTGTTCAATAAAAAACAACTTTGCTGATGTGTACATAGGTAAGATGCAAAATCTAACTTTCCTGAACCTTAATGGAAACCAACTTATATACCTCCCAGCTGAAATCAACAGGTAAGATATGATACAAGATATAACAAACTTATAATAACCACTGCTTGGTTAGCCTTAGTTGGTACATGTAATTAAGGTGCCAGTCTACCATGAAGGAGGCCTGGCTCACTGGTTTAATTCCCAGCCACATGCATTAACACAAATGGGACTCCTAAAATAATTGAGGAGAAAGTGCTGCCATTGTTTTAATACCTGTGATATATGGCTAGGCTTTCATGTCTTCTCGGATAAGGATGATAAACCATATGGGTGCCTGTAGACTTTTGTGTTTCTTTGTGTCTGTCATGTGAAAGGTCTCAGTCCATCTTAGAGTGTGGTAAAGACAGTGTCACAAAGTAGCAAGTCTTTCCCAGCTCGAAATGGCTTGACACCTAAATTAAGTCATTATATTGCAGTTGTTGTTGTTATTATTATTATTATTATTGTTATAATTATTAATAGTAGTATTATTATTAACTGTGTATAAATTATGTAGTTTTGCATGTTTTGTGTGGATAAGTTAAGAATCAAAGTTTTACAAAGATTTTGAAAGGGTTATGTTAAAGTCAATCAATAACAGAGCCTATAATATATTAGTAACCTATTACAAGTGTGTATTAAGGCACTAAATAATAATGTTTGCACTATCAGTAATGCCACATTGATAGCAGCCATCACATGTTATCTATTTCAAAACAAAGTGAAGCTGAGTGTTAGCTGCACTGCCCTTAATATGGGCCTCATCAGCATGCCATAGCTAACAAAAATTAAGGTGCCATATATATGTGATCGTAGATTGTTGAGATACATGTCAAGGGTAAGATGGCAGGACAGGATTACTAATGAAGAGGTCAAAAGAAGATGTAGGGTGGAGAACCTTGAATAT
Source organism: Zoanthus solanderi (assembly GCA_024336925.2). Classification (NCBI taxonomy): domain Eukaryota; kingdom Metazoa; phylum Cnidaria; class Anthozoa; order Zoantharia; family Zoanthidae; genus Zoanthus; species Zoanthus solanderi. Next base: position 3,154 of record JANCMA020173193.1, on the reverse strand, counting down.
ATATAAAGAAATTAAAACAAGGTTAAACATTGGGAAGGTTTGGTCATGTAAAATGTAAGGATAAGAATAGCATACTTAGGAGTGCAATGGAGCTGGAGGTGGAAGGTAGAAGGCCAGTAGGTAGGCCAAAGAAGACCTGAAGTAAGGTAGTGGAAGAAGACATGAGAAAGTGAAACATCACGGAAGATATGATAGAAGATAGAAAACAGTGGAGGCAACTCATATCACGTCCAATTCCAGGAGTGAGAAACTAGGGACATTAAACAAAGATGATAATAATGACGATGATGATGATGATGATGGTGATGGTGATGATGATGATGATGATGATGATGATGATGATGATGATGGTGATGGTGATGATGATGATGATGATGATGGTGATGATGATGATGATGATGATGATGGTGATGATGGTGATGGTGATGGTGATGGTGATAATGATGGTATGATGGTGATGATGATGATGGTGATAATGATGGTATGATGGTGATGATGATGATGGTGGTGATGATTATGATGATAATGAAAAATGACAAGTAAAAATATTTTCAATAGTTTAGAATCGAATCAGTTTATGACTCCCCTTGGATGCAACAATAATCTATTACGTTTTAGTTTTAGCAGAAACGAAGCTCGCACAAACATTCAAATCTCTGCACAGCCAGGGATCGAACCGGGGACCTTTTGGCTAGAAGGCAGCAAGATTTTACCTACTACGCCTACAACGCCCGCCCTTGTTTTATGAAAGTTTTATGTATTGAGAGCTGTATAGTTTTTAACCTGCCGAATTATGCCTTTTTTAAAAAAGACAATTTTTCACTGTTTAAAGTCTTTTTCCTGTCTTTAATTGTAGGGAAACAATAATATCAAAGAAAGTAAATAAGCACTATTTGATTATTCAATTTAGATATCTAACTAAAATAAGATAATAAGTAATAAGGTGAGGGTAATGTTTGTGGGATGTGGCTGGTATGATGAAATCAAGTAAAAAAGGTACGTACGTGCGAGTAACTAGCTAGAACCCATGAAAACGGGCACTAAGGCTACTTTGGTAGCGGGAATTACTCCTTCAAGCTACCATAAACAAAAGTGAGCCTGAATGTCACTAGCCATTGGCAGTTAGTTAAACCTTATTAGGTCTTGTTAACATTACTCCTTAAATCATACCGTAAATAAAATTAACCTGAATGTTATCAGTAATGAACCTTAATAGGCATTGTTAGCATTACCCCTTCAACCTACCTTAAACAAAAGTGAGTCTGAATGTTAGCAGCCATTGGCAATTGTTTTGGCCTTTTTGGGCCAAAGTCCATATTCACTAATTCGGGAGATAGCTCAGAGCTCGTAGTGAAGACTGTTTCTGGTGAGGATAACAAAACAAAATATCTGGAGAAAATTCCACAGACTCAAATGGAGATCAGCACAAACCTTAACCGACATGCGATGCCCAGGGATCGAGCAAAGGCCACAGGGAGGAAGGCTTAAGTTAAAACCACTCGACTATCCTAGTACCATTCCCCCTCCTCCCTTCCCCAATGCTGCTATGGCCTTTGAGCGCAACCTTTTCCTAGAACATCCGAAAATATTCACAAAATGATAATATTTAGAATTTGTGGAGATCTTGAGTGACTGTGTGTATTTGCTTTCAAAGAACGGTAAGCAGGGAAAAAATTAAAGAGGGATCATATGTAAAGATTCCTACAAAGAGTGTTTAAAAGCATACATAGGAGAGTCTAAACGCAAATTGAAAACTAGAGTTAGCCATTTACATTATTTTCATCGATTAGTCGACATAAGGTGCTGTCCGATTCTGACGACGAATTTATTGAAACGAGATGCTGTAAAGACGTTTTATGCGTCTATCAAACACGGATAAAACGTCTTGAACGAATTTAATTCATTTTATACGTCGCAGGATTGTCAAATTTTATTGTTTGGATAGCTTCGAAATAAATTCGTCTACATTAAATTCGACGATCCTGCGACGTATAAACAGGGCCTTAAAGACAAAAGAGATACAAGTTTGAACCAAGTCAAAACTTAATTTCCTGGCATATATAATTTATTTCTTTATCTCTTTCCCTGAAGAAGGATAGAGCCGAAACGTCGGAAGTATTTTAGTTTTATCGTACTGGAGAAGCAGTAAATTTTATGTTTCTTTTTTGTATAAAAGTTTTAGTAATAATGAAAAAAATTATTTGTTATTTATAGTTACTGGACCGTTACAAAAACCATAATTCAGTTCCAAAATAGAAAATAGGACAGTTAACGTTCCTTCCATGTATTCACAAAATGTATTGTATCTAAGCCACGCGTAGAAGTAATGTTCTGCATGAAAGTGCCTCATGCATAAATTAAAGCACATACTGGTTCCAGCGCCAATCCCAGGGCCCTTTGCGGACTAATTCTCAATAGGAAAGATTACTGAGTCCGGCTGAACGTTCGCGTTAAGTTCGTACTGGTTTGAGCGAATTGTCAGAATATCACAACGACTGCATTGGGGAAAACAATTGAAATTTTTGTTGGAACAAGGATAAATTAGAGCTAAAGTCGAAAGAAAAAACTTTTGTTTATAAAATCCCAAGTGCATTGCAACTAGTTGCTTAACAAACACAGTTGTCTTTAAGAGGAAAACACAGACGCGAACAGCCATATTTTGCAGTATCATGGATCTCTCTGGTTACACTTTTTCAAGAAAATATGTTTCATCAATAAGTCGTATTGTTAACTGGTGAGTATAGAGATTTATTTTAAAAAAGCTGCATATAAACTCTTCACTCAAGCATTTTGCTTGATACTGGGAAACTCTTCGAATCTTTCAGTGTTTTTGTATTTTTTTGTGCAATGTTAATAAAATTATATATGTTGTGTTGTGCTGTGCTATGTTATTCTATGCAATGTTATGCTATGCTATGCTATGCTATGCTATGCAATGCTAGTTATGTTATGCTATATTATGTTATGTTATTCTATGCAATGTTATGCTATGTTATGCAATGCTATGTTATGTTATGCTATGCTATGCTATGCTATGTTATGCTATGCTATGCTATGTTATGTTATGTTATGCTATGTTATGTTATGTTATTCTATGCAATGTTATGCTATGTTATGCAATGCTATGTTATGTTATGCTATGCTATGCTATGCT